>CABFVX010000555.1:182594-208667 GCA_902151425.1 Timema shepardi
CCCCCCCCTTTTCTTTCACCGATCCCTAGTTTCGGGGTCGGGTCTATACCCATGCTACCCATGCCCATGTCTATATCACACGCTATTTTTTCTCTCTGACTCTGACATATGTAATTTCTTGTCTACTTGCATTTATCACTTTCTAAGTCGTTAGCAGGCTGTTTACACAGACTTTACCTAAGACGTAAGTAGTATAACTTTAATCAGAAGGGGTAAAGTGCTTCTTCATACAGTTAACAAAGGGGTGTAAACTTTGGTAAGCGGTTCTTAAAAAATAACAAGACATATGCTTCGTTTTGGTGAAGATAGCTGGTCGTAACCACTCACTCAATACTTTGAATGACTCTACGACCTATTTGCTACGAAAATAGGTGGGTCCAGCCAACCACACAAGAGATTACCTTGGAGGCCACAAGCTCCTAAAATAGCTGGCTGCAGCCGATCACACAGTACCTTGGATGACTGTGTGACTTAGTTAATATTTCTGGGGAGATAGGGAAGTCTCTCCTCTCCCCCTTCTCCACACCCATCCTCACTTGGCTGCGTGACCGATTTTAGAGCATGTCCTTAATACACATTGTACAACTATAGGTTACGCCTAATTTGTTCTAACTTGTAATAAGAAAGTGGCCGTCAATTAGTCCTATTAGTACGAATCTTGTTTTCTGATGGACACTTGGTGTGAGACAGACCGTGTGTGCGTCTATGTCCCTCTGTCGAAGTTCTCCGATGAGTCTTTGTTCCTCTCTGGAGGAATTAATTACCCAAAGAGTGGGTATCCGCTCCCACTTATTTTAATGGCTATTTTATTTTAATGAGGTTTGACTTGTCTGAGAGAGTTAATTCCCACCGCTCGGAGGATCTTTGGTTAGAGTCTCTTCTGAATACATCAGGCCTAGATGATTTGGAGGAAGGGATAAGTGGCTTGGGGTACGTTATAGTCTTCTAATCTCGGTAGTAAATATACTTGTGTATTAATAATTAATGAAAGCCATTCACCTTGGGATGGTAATGGTTAACGACAGTAACACGACTACATGTGGTGATAATGGTTAAGGGTAGTGATTCATCTATAGTCGATGATGATGCTTAATACCCTAACAGGTCAAAGCATCCGCCTCACAATAGGATTGCTCGTTACGAGGGAGTTCAAGGCTCAAATCTAGGCCGGTAGATTTGGTGTGAGGCTTTCCCAATATGATTTAACAGCATGTGGTTTCCCACCCTCTCTCCAAGCTAATGTGGGTGTATTTCCATGTAAACAACCTTATTGGTCCCTTTTTTTCTCGTGATCCACGTCTTTCTCCCCGTCCGGGCATCTACATATCCACACTAATGAGGTATGTATGAGTAAAGTTGCTTAGGTACACCTAGTAGGTAATCGAAACCTTTCTTCCCCGTCACTGACAATCCAGTTTATTGGAAGACTAACGAATTAAACTAAGTAACCACCGATGCAGGTCCTATTATTTTGAAATAAGACGTTGATAATCTTTGAATTTAACGTAATATAGTAATTTTTATAATAGGCTACTTTATAAATAAACAAATACACGTTGTTTATTTTGTGGGCGCTATTAGTCTCACCACAATCTCAATCTAGAACTCCTATGTACTAGGGGAGTTCCCCGTTGCCTTACACGCTGAATTTCTATGAGCGAGGGCAAAAGGGTCTGCCAATTTTGTTGGGAAAGGTATTTTCACGTACCTTCCAAGGTTATTTTAATGCCACAATAGACATGGGACCGACTGATTTACTTCCCTTTCGAAGGAAATTGTCCTAACGATTTCTATCGCTCAAGAAAAATCCGTCGACCTCGGATGGGTTTGAACCCATTAATATCGGGTCCTGAGATGGGCACTTTACCCCCAAAACACCGAGGTCATCAGTTTTGTTATATATAATACTGGTACTTAAACTAATTAAAAAAAACTACTCTGGGCGATTGGTGGTTAAAGGCACTTTTCTTTGTCGCATAAGCAACACCTGCCAAGATTTCTTGTTAACACATTATTAGTTTTATCCTGAGTCAGTCGACAGTTGATTGTTGGTTATTAGTAAAAATAATGAACTTGAGGAAAGGTCATATCATATTTTGTCTCACCTCCTCCCTACCCCTGCCTATTGTAGCTTTGAAAGAATTTTTATACATTTAACCTAACCTCATATATGTGTGGGGTTTTTTTCATGCGAGGCCATCTTTTTGCTAGGAAGTGAAATAAATATAAATATAATATTTTTGTTTCGGGGTGGAAAAAGAAGGGGTAGAAATGTGATATGAGAAATTTTCCGTTTTGGAAAAGTATCAACTACTCTTTTCCGAAAAAAAGTTCTAGATATTTAAATAAAACAAATGAAATCAAGATAGTATAAGTTTAATTATTTATTTTAACGATGTTAATACCATAAAGAATATCAACCTCCCCTTCCCTGAGATTCAATGATATGAAAAAAAAAATACTGGAAAGCTATCATCTTTGGAGATAGTATTCGAAAGCAAATTTGGTCACTCCCCTTCCTCCCTCAATTCGTCCCTCAGCCCTCAATTTTAGATAGCTCTGCATTTATGCAATAGGCTCTAGATGGCGCCTCCTCCAACCCTACCCCTTCACCTACCTAGTAGCTCGAAATAAATAAAACTTGGATACTTCGGTTCAACAGTTCTGTACACCCACTCGGGTGGCCGCATGGTCTAAGGTGTCACTCTCGCAGTAGACGACTGCAGATGACTGGGAGAACAAGGTTCGACTCTCGACCGGGTGTACTGAGGAAGTTTTCACCAAAATGGCTTTCCACTCTTCTTCCACACAAATGTGGGTACACTTACTCTAAATATAACCTTCCTTATTCTTAAAACCTTCATCGTAATGTCGTATATAGGAGTATAATCTGAACGGATAGTAGAATGAATTCAATGTTTAAAAAAACGTTGCTCTAGCTTTAAAGTGTCATTTTTTGAGTTATCCATAAACTTTTAAACTTAAATATATAATTCAAAGCTTACAATTAAAATGTTTCTGTATTAGAAGTTGTATTTAATTGATATAAATAGGGGGCGGACTCACACAATTCCACTCTGTTAAAAACTGTTACTTGCATACTGAAAAATAAGGGATTTTTTTAACCATACACTTTTGCACTGAGGAATAAACTCTCCACAAGGAGAACGAGTTTGTAACTATAATCACCTACAGCTTTTGTTTGAAATCTAATTATAATCAACTACAGCTTTTGAGATTTAGATAAACTGAGGCGTCCATTTCCAAAAGGTGACTTGTCCGAGCTTAGTGAAATTTGGGAAATAACAAAAAGCATTTATTGAACTTATTTCACAAATTAAGCCAATGAATTTTTGTATACTTATTACTGTTATTCATATATGTATTCTGGAGGAATAACAGCTTGCAGAAATGGAGGGTTCTTCTTAAGAAAAGGAAATTTATTTGTACAAGGTGTCATTTGGAATGGCATGATGGACAAGGGCCAATTCGGAACTGTTTAAAATGGACAAGGGACATTGTGATTTTGTGAGAATATAAACCATAACTTAAAGATAAAGTCATTTATCTTTTTTGACAGTATTTCATAGTAAAACTTGTAAAAGTAAACATAAATAAGTTCAAGAGTAGGCATTTGCATGAATATGAATGAAAAAGTTAGACAAACCTTTTTATTTATTCAAGCTTCTTTGGAAATAGATAATATTAAAGAGCTATAAACTTTATTAAAAAAAAGATTAGATTACACTTTGTATGTAAGCTAGTAGCTTATTAAGTCCATTTTTAATACAAATTATCATCAAAATCATGCATCAGTCCTCCTTCCAACTCTGATAAGATGATGTCTCCATAGAACTGTAAGTCCGGTAGATTTTCCCACTCTTCGCCATAGTGAAGTAGTAACCTTTTGACATCATCTCTCTTAGTTTGTTTCACAGGAACACCTATTTTGACTACCTGTGGATCGATCTCAGCGGTCTTCCTGTTTGGACGCAAAACCTTTCTGGAAATTCACACATCTGTGTTGTATGAAGCTTCACCTCTAACAATAATGTCTGATTTTGATGTGCTTCCACGGGTGATAATGAATCTCTTGCATGCATCAAAGTGGAAGTGCCACTGGTTAGGTTTATTCAAAATTTTTCCTGCTACTGCTTTCCAGTTGAAGACATTGAAGTATCTCCCTATCTTCAGGACAGTACCATTCTTCTAGAAAGCGAGATGATTCAGATTACCGGCGTTGGTGATCATGCGATCTAAACACAAAATCTTATTTATTGGATTTTCCAATGATGGAGAGATAAGAGTTCAAGTCCAGCTTTGTGTAGTGAGTTTTTTTTTCTTAAATGGTTTTCCTCTTATCCGTACGTAAATGCGAGTAAATTTTAAATAAATCCTATATTCCACATGTGTAACACTATCATAGTGATTATATACATTCACATGTTCTAAGCTTGTAGTGAGAGTTGGGTGGACAAAATTTCAGATACGTGATTCGTGATCAAAATTAAGATCTTAATTTGAAAAAAAAAATTATCTGATTTGACTCATCGGCCATCTCTATTTTGGATATAACTTTTTTAACCAGTCATTCTATTTTGTCTTACATACATTTTCATTTGTTTTGTGAGCTTTTTATTTCTTCAATAAAAGTTTTACAAAAACACTTCTATGAGAGTCGTGATAGGACTTATGTGATAGCAAGTTAACTTGGCGTTTAAGAGTTTAAGTTCAAAACAATAAATTTTTGCTTTTGAAAAAACGGCAATATGTTCTTTGATGTTTTTAAAATAATAAAATAATGAGGAATGCAATAGAAATGGTTATATATATTTATTCATTCGTTTTATTCACTTTTGGTCGTATATCGTAAAAAGTGTTGAACTTATATATTTATTCCGACAACAACACAAAAAATAATATAGAAGATCCACGATTCGATACTAAATTTTTTTTAATCATAAAAGTTATTTAGACGGTACAGAAAGTGTATTCGCATAAAAATAATTTTATTTAAAATAAAATCGTGCTTGTCCCTCAGAGCTTTATCTATTTCTTAATTCCATTCTCCTTGTGTAAGTCCCAGCTCTCAATTCTAAGATTTTACCATTGGCAAAGTTTAAGTACTATCTCTTAAATTAACTCTTTTTATAATAGAAAGCTTAAGATTGTATTTGGTTTAAACTATTTAAAAGATTCTGGCAAAATAAAATTGGCTCTTATGATGAAACAACTTCCCAATAACGGACTTTAACAAAAATTGATGCGGACACTGCTAGCAACGTATACTTATGCATACAAATATCTAAACAGCTGACAAAATTTAAAATCACCAATCTATATTCAGTATTTAACCGAGCAATCAGTAGGGATTGTTCAATCTGTGCTCTTGCACACATAAATACCTACAGTATATAAGGTCTACTGTTCACATTTTATTTTATTTATGTTTTGTGTATAATGTAATTTGTACAGTTATATACTTAAAATATTTATTCATGTGTAAAAATTATCCCGCATACAATACTACTGTAAATAGGGCATTAATAAGACTTAATATTGTGTATAAGTTCAATCACTATTTATTTTATCTGAATAACAGACACTTCTTACTAGTGGGCATTTTTGTCCAGGAAAGAGTCCACTTCTAAGAGATTTCACTGTATTTATTCTCCTATTTAAATTATATATTTGCTACTAGAATAAACTCTTAGCACCCTGTGTATTTTGGTATAGGTAAGTAGATCCTCATCTTAAAAAGATTAACAAAAAAAACTATTTTGGCTAAGGTGTTAGTCTGAAACACCGGAGGTGTCCTGAATATTACGGTTGGAATTACCAGCTGACTGAAATTCTCCTGGGGACTACTGTTGGAATACCGGCTGACTCTCCTGAGGAGGATTACTGAGGGCCGAGTAAGAACCAATTCTGGAATACCGGTGAACTTTGTGTCTCCTGAGGATTGCTGAGGGCTTCCTGGGGATTATTGTTGGAGTATCAGCTTATTAGGGACTGCAATTGGTGTTACTAGGAATGAGACCTGTGGCTCACATTCCACTAGAGTATGGAGTCCAATATATTGGTCTGGAGCACAGATGACCTCCAGGAGACTACTTATGGAGTACAGACTTACTGGATACTTCTATAGAGGAGTTCTACCAGGAAGGACGCCAGGGGTCAGACAGGTTGTAGTATTTCAACACAATTTAGAATCGACTCTGTCGTTGACGAAAAATGGTTTTATTGAGCAAATCTTCCGCTTTTAAGAATCTTCTGAAAAGAAAATATGTAGGCCTGTAGTTATTCAAACAAGTGGTGAAAGCTGGCAGATGTGAGACCAGCAGCCAAGGAGACAGAAACGTGCACATTAAATATAAAGGAAGCATAGATGAAAGACACACATATTAAAAAAAGGTATATGTATTTCAGGGGGATTTTGTCAGAAGAAAGGTCGTTTTTCCTCTATATTCCCTATTTCAGGGGGATTTTGTCAGAAGAAAGGTACGTTTTTCCTCTATATTCCCTTAGAAGTTACCAGTTTAGCTTATAAAGCTGATGGTTCACAATTAATGAGGTAAATCTTCCCCCCAGGAATGTTAGTGTTTTCTCCTGTCCTATTGAATATTTATGTGAAGGTAGATAAGCTTATTTTATCTTCCTTTCCCCAGCCAAATAATAGGCGAACTACCCGATTAGGTGGCCGTATGGTCAAAAGCGCTACTCTCGCATTAGACTGGCGGCCGATGACAGGGAGATCGGGGTTCGATTCGGTCAGATACACTGAGGGTAGTTTTTCCTAAATGTTTCTCTCTTCTACCTCCACGCAAATGTGGGTACACTTCCTCTAATTTCAAGCTTCCTCATTCCTAACACATTAAAATATCAATTAGTACATAGGCACATAACCTGAACGGGTAGTAAGGTGCAGTGCTAAAAAAAGGGTAACCTGAAAGGAAAGGATGATTATATTATATTGTGACCTTTTCTTCCTCAGTTCCATTATAGTACTAGTGCTTTATAGGATTCAGAAATGAAATTAGTTTCTTATTTCATTTAACCGTATAGACACTTGTCTATTTGAAAGCCTGCTATTTGAGAATAGACACACAACTCTGGAAGTCAATCTAGGGTTTCTCTTACTGTCATCATAAAGCGCACTTTGCTATTGAAAGGATGTAGACTTAAGTTTATGTGGCCCAACGTCTTCTCGTGCAGAATCACGGGCACCCATTAACCAAAACACATGGAATATCCCTTTGTCAGTGCCATAACGACCATTTTATGTATTGCGAAATAGTTGCGACACCTGTCCTTTGCACTTAAACTCTCAAATATTTTAGTGGCATCCACCTCAGTGGTCACATGGTATAATGGGACAGTTTAGAAAGTGTTTCTACATAAATGTTTTCCCGCACTCCGCGAAAATCCGGGTACATTTTATATTAAAATATGCTCTCCTTTTCCCTATTCGAGTAACGTAATAAAATGTACCCGTATGGCCCAAAGGCATGCTAAGATGCAGCGGGGAAAAAAACTACATTAATGAGCCTATATCTCGTTTGGAGTGAACCTATTATTTTTTTAAATAGATTGACGCAGAAATTTCTCACACATTAGCATGAATATAAAAATAATTGAAAAAACATACGTGAAATGAAACCAAACTTAGTATTTGTTTGGAATTGACCTGTCGGCCCTTAAAATGTGAGCTATGCTCAATTTTGTTGACTTGATATACATTAATTATATCAAAACTATTCATATTTTTCCTACGTAGCAGACCAAATTGTTCTTTGCCCTTTTTTGACTGAGATATCCAGAAACAAATACACTGTTCAAATTATATTCCTTTCATTACACCAAACAATAGAAATGTACTCAGTTCAGAAAGTGTATTTCTTTCATCAAAAGACCATTAATAAAAGAAGAAATATAAATAATGTTTGGCATTATATAGGTAGGTCTTCTTTAAGTAAAAAATAAATTATTTAATATTTATAAAATATTATACAAGGCACTATTTATATAATTTGGTTCTTTAAAGAGTAGTATGTATAATAGTCCTAAAGAGCTAATTAAACATATATACAACATAAATTGGTGTTAACTTATTCCAATTTTTAAAGAAAAAAAATGTATTTGCCTCCTAGATATATATCAAAATACAACTTTTTATTTAATTAAATCCAATAATTTGGTTTACACAAAGCAGGTTAATAAATCATATTTATTAGTACAATGTCAAAATAGTTTATTCCTACTTTTTGGGGATACTAATTCAGTTCACATTATTTTCTTATTGGTTTGTTTTGAACTCATCGTTCAAGAATCATTGCTCGTACACTAAATAAACTCATTGTTACTCCCTTTATGACACATTATCTTTCCCCCCCTCCCGTGGGCGTGCCCCATAATTCGGAAACCACTGGTCTGATCCATGGCTGAAAGTTGTGATCATAGAAAGAGGTGAAATGCGTAATTTTAAAGCGTTAACACATCTGGTATATAGTAAATATACTCTACGTTAGTGACATATTCAACCACCAAGTGCCGCAGTCGATATGTAAGATGGAAAAATCACCCCATCTCATCTCTTATCATAAACCTTGTTTGCGTAACGTTTAAAGTGACGTATCTTGTTTTTATGGGTCCCCTATAGCTTATAATAAACATGAAGGATTTAATAGGCTATGACGCAAAAAATTCTCCAAATAATTGTGTTTTAAGTATTGAGTGTTACATGGGATGATTCGAACTTGGCACTCCCTCCATACATTAAATGCTCCTTGGAATAATTCGACTTTTGCATTCCCTCCAGATATTGCATGCTACTTGTAATGATTCGACTCGAGTACTCACTTCTAAATAATGTATGTTCCTTGTAATCAAGCGACTATTGAACTCTTTGCATGTATTATAAAATGCTCATTAAACTCTGTTCAAACGTTACATCAAATCTTCTTGGAAAATAACACACAGTGAGAGTGACGTAATAAAAATTAAGCTAATAATTAATTGAATATTTAGCTCTCCCATAGCTTATCAAAGGCCGATAGAACCATTAACAGAATTCAGGTTCAGTCCCAGGCACAGTGATGAGAAAAATTGAATATGCTCTTTAACCCTATAAAATACAGTTCCTGATGCTATAGTTCAGGGCTGGTGAACCATTTTGAGAGCATGCCCATTGGAATTTTGAGCAGCTAAGTGGACCATTGAAGTCGCTTTCAACTATCCTGACTCATCAGTCGAGTTTTGAGACTTGGTTATGATTTTTAACATAGGTTTTTTCTAAGTAGCATAACACAAATCAGTGTCAAAACTGGTATCCTAGAGGGAACACCCCTCCTTTATGGGCTTTCAGTGAGTTTTGGGCTTTAAGAGAGGAGAGGGGGCCGGACAGACGTAATTGGTAGCGGGGTTAGTCTGAAGTACTCTACATACAATAATACTCGCAGCTTGTGGGGAGAATATCCCACAGCTTGAATCCCTGTTCTGTACGGAGGAAGATGCCTTAACCCATCTTGGAGTCATAAATAGTAACAGTACAGCGCTGGACGGTCGGCTGTTTGACTCCAGCTAGGGTTATAACATTGAAGATAGGTCAGGGCATGCATGGCCTGCTGATTAGATACATTGATAGAACGAGGACCTTTTTCCAAACCCTTTAGATTAGTTCTAGATTCTGCATCACCTTTTACACTTGTAGTAAACAAGCTCAAAACAAACCTTACAGGTTTTTTTTACACTACCTATCCATTCTACCAAGCCCATCCTAACAAGCTAGGCCCACGGGAAAGCTGGTAGCGACAATAATTAAATATTTTTATTGTAATAAAAATGTATAGATTATAAAATAGCTGAAAGATATTTTTAGAAAATTAATTTGTACGATTATTCTTAATTGTGATAAATAAGATAGTTTTAGAAATATCATAATACTTTTATAACACGTACTTCAAATATGACCGAGTTATTTACTTTGTGAAAGTAATAAATGAACAATTAGTTCATAATTCTATAGGATAGATAAAAAATGTTTTTACTTTTCTTTGTTGTACAAAAATAAGTTTTGACTGCTGTGAATACCGCGTGAAAAGAAAATATTCGTACTTGCCCTTTTGAGTCAGCTCTACTACAGACAGTGCATCAAATTATCGACAATTATCCTTAAGTTTCCAAACTTTAATAGATCTACTCTAATCTTCTAGTACTAATCAATTTTGTTTGTAAGATTGTGTTGAATTCCCTTCTCTACAAATCCAATTTTTCATTTATCTTTTGAATCCCGAATCTCAAATTCGAATCATAGAAAACTTGATTAACACAATGGGTTTACTTTAACTACATTAATTCTTAATATGCTTTAGAAAATATAAATATCAACTGCATGCTAACAGATGTTGCTATAATCCATTCACTATAACATATATAATATGCAGGTAACTGATAAATTAATGGTTTTGGGGTCTTGTCAATAGGTTTATCATATAACTATGTTGGTTCAAGCCACCAATAAGCAGATAAAGAGCTTTAAAATATATTCAAATTAAAAAGTTGTAAGAAATATATCTCTAGGCTGATAGTTTCTCAACTTCTCTAGTCTCGGAGCTCATTAAGTATTCTAAGGTCCCATTCCTAGTAACAAATTACTATAATAAGGTGGGAGTGTAGGAGGAGCTAGCTAAGGTAAGTATTTTTGCGATTTTTATATTAAAACTCTTTTTGGTCCAACTAAATCAAATATTCTCCAGTAGAAACAAAGAATTTAATTTTCTTCACATGGTGACCTCAAGAGCAGTTCTTGAATATCTTTCAAAGGTGTCCTGGAGTTTAGTGACAATTTTTTCTCTTCGTTTAAAAAGTTTGTCATCGTTCACGAGATATTCAACAACTGTTGATATAATCATATGATCAACATTCAACTATTATGTTTTTACTAGGGAAATATGTTATTTAATTTAGCCAAAAAAAGTTGCTACTTTTCTCGCGTCCCCTATATCCACACCTTACAGTGTACAGGTGATCACGCTGTTTAAGGCTACAGGGTCACTTGTCACGGGGGAAGGCTGAGATTAGAACCTCAGCCGAATATTTAATCCGACACTTTAGCTCAGTCGATAGCGTGTCTATCTACTAAGCTAGGTGTTCCGGCTTTGATTCCCGGCATGGTCGTAATATCTTATTAGTGTTGAAATGTGGCGTTCGCCTTTTCACAGTGATGAATTAATGTCCACTAGCTGGATGTTGAGTCTGTTCTATATTTAAGTTAGTTTATAACTCGTGTGCTGACATAATCAGTCGGTTAAATACCTCTCATAAATAAACAATTATAGCTTTGGTATTAAAATGTATTAATATTTTTCTAAAATCTACATCGGATGGCGTTTACTGAGATTGGTATATTTCATATATCTTGCCTATTTTGTTATTATATGGCTCTTCACCGAGAGAGGTTGAAAAATATTACATTAACACGTGTTTTATTTGCTAGGTATTTTTTATTACTTTATTTTGCCATAGCTAAGGTCAGATCTGCCCACGTTCACACAAACTCGCATACACGTTAATGCACAATATAAGGCTCCGGACAACATAAACGTCTTTCCAGGTTCTTAAAGAAAGAGAGAAGGTTCTTTTAGTCTTCTGAGTTTTAATAGTAACAATTAAACCAAAAGATATACAGCCCCTCCACTGTTAGAGGTCTAACCACGCCGGGACAACGACATGCAATCTTGTGTTTGTTTCGCAACAACATTCGCAACAGCAATAAAAAAAAACCTTTTGGAATGTGAAATACTTTTGTTGTAAAACTTTGAAAAACAATTATCATACATTATATGGCAAGGGATATATGTATAAAAGCTTATATAAAAATATAAAGAATTACATACCTGTTATTCATTAAATTACTCTTTTTTTCCGACAAAGAAGATTACTTTTAGTTCCTAGAATAAAGTACGGGCTACACATCTTACCATCCGTCCAAGTAACAGGAATGCTTACTTTAATATGGTAGGGAGGAATAATATAGAGTTGTATAGTAAATGCACCCAGTATTTGCATGAAGTGAGCGTGGGAACCAATTAGGGGAGATAAAAATCACAGTGAACCGGACCGGGATTATAAAACCTGGCCTGTTTTCCACCAAATCAGAAACGACGATATATATTCCTTTTTTCCTATGACGGGGTGTACAGATAATCCCCCCATGACATGAGATAGTTTCTTTCTCCACGCAAATGAAGATAACACTCTAAAGTTCTAACTTCCTCCTCCTTGCTCTATTAGGGGATTACATGGATAGCCCGTTTGAGTGGTAAAACGCCGTGCACAAAAAAAAAATCAAACCTAGGAATGTAATAGAAACAAAAATAATGTTGAAGAAGAATAAAAATATATAATAACTAAACGTGATAATAAAAACTATCTGTCGGAGTATGGAAGGGGGAGGATGGGAGACAGCTGGTAATGAAAGTTTCATACTAACTCTTGCCATATATGATTTACAACTATTCTTTCCTTTAGCAAGTTTATAGTCCATCATTCAAGAGAAATAATGTACGAAGTTGAAGTTTTTACAACACTCTACAGGCATAAGATGCTTCTTCTTTCTTTTTTTCTGGCTGAAATAAAATAGGGAGGGAAGGTGCCTCCCAAACTAGTCTTTTTAACTACTTTGAAAAGTCGTTGGCGAATATATTTTTTTTCTTGTAGTTTCATTACTGGCACACATACGCGCCGCTTCCTCCCATGAGAAAGTAAGAAAAAGAGAATAAGACATAGGTTAACAGAGAACAATTAAAATGTAGAAAACATTAACAGAAGTTATGTTCCTTCTACCCTTTGAACGATCGGGTTCTTGTTTTTTCTTTTCTTTTTTAATTCTAAAATATGAAATGTATTATAAAAACAGTTCAGAAGGTCAGGGAAACAGTTAAATTAACTAGAATGTAGAATGGTAATTATGTTTTCCACAGCAGTCCCGGAATTACGTTCGGACCTTCCCCTCCCTCCCCCCCCACCCTCAAAAATCACACTCTTCTTCTTCTCCCCACCCCCATAACTTAAAAAAAAAGTTTGTTTTTAATGTGTCCTTCGAATGCTGAAGTATATTCAAGATTTGAGAATTCATTAAAGATATTCTTATTTGAGATAGTACAAACACATTAAAAAAGTATTTTAAAAATCAAAATTGTTTTCATAGTTCTCATGCCGTGTATATAATGCTAAGCCCAACATAATCAAAAAATGTTATATCCTAACACGGACTGACTCTTTCATGAATATTAAAAAGTTTATCTAGATGTTCTAAGTTCGAGACTGGACTGATGGTTCACGTGCTATACAGTGTCAGGCTCACCTTTACTATGAATGATGAGAGTCAAAGTTCTTATCTCAGCTGGATGCATTAGGTGGTGGTTTCCTCACATTTGAAATATCACAGCGGTTTTTCCACCCTCTCTCCTTACTAATACGCGTGCATTTCCTCTAAAACTACTCTCTATACTACCCTTATCGGAATCTTATGTTTAGCCCTTACATCTTTAGGGATAAAAGGTTTTATTCAAAACCAAAAGAGGCTAGTATAGAAATTTTGTACACATTATTTGGATTTTTACAAATAGGACAGATTAAAATTGTATTTTAATCAATTTGATTACACTTTTTGCTATTCATTTGTGAATAATATATATAAAACACTTCCCGAATCTCATTTTGAGCAAGGTCAGTTTAAAAAAAAATTGAATTTTCAAAAATCATTAACTATTGTATTTGTTTTTAAACCGTGTCTTACTACCCGTTCTTGTTATTTACTTATGTACTAATTACGTTAATAGTTTTAGGGACGAAGAGGGCTATATTTAAGGAAGTGTGCCCCAATTTTCGTGGAGGGAGAGTGGAAAACCCTTTTGTAAAAACCTCAGTACACTTGACCGGGATCAAACCTTTATCTCCCCATCATCGGCAGTCTAGTTTACTGCGAGAGTAGAATAGTGCCTTAAGACAATGAGGCCACCGAAGAGGGTATTATTGCACTACTTTTAATCATATATTTAGAATCAAAATCACAATTTCACATCGAAGTAATATTATTTAACTTCAAAATAACAAATTTGAACGAAATCCATCAAACCGTTTCGCCTGTACCCCCAGATAACTGACATAGGCCTAGCTAGTTGCAAAACTTTTTTTTAGTTCAGGGCCACATAAAACGTCAAGATCCATCATAATCTCAAGGGCAACTATATTCACGATTACAATACTTTCTTTCGATGAGAATAGACTAGAGCCATCTTTTCGTATATTTAAAAAAACTCTCAACATTCTTGTCCTATACCCTTGTCTGAGGAGGTAAAAAAGGGGAACGTGTTGGAATAGAGGTAGGGAAGCAAAAGTGAGTTTGACTAATAATAGAATGTAGCCCCACCCCCCTCCATGTAAGACTTGGTTAAAGTTTGTAGACGAGTGTGTGTAAAAGAGAAACATAAAAGTTTTAAGAATAAAATATCATGTGTGACATGGTGTATGTATGTTGAAGCTAAGGAGAGTATGCAAGGTTAGGGAAGTGCGGAGAAAGTCAGTGAGGATGGATTAAGTACGAAATTGTTTTTTTGAGCTATATTCACAGTTTCTTGCTAAATTTGTAAGAGAACGGCTTGGCGTATGTATGTATGTATGTATGTGTGTGTGTGTATGTAGAATGTAGCACATGAAAGCTTATACACTTTCTTAAAAGTGTATCTCCTTACCCTAGTATTTCTTTAAGTTGGATGGAAAGTAACACAAAGTTTTCTTTATCGCCTCGTATCCTGTTCAGGTTATAGGCATATAATTTATGATAATTTCTCTGAAGAAGTAGGGATGAAGACGGAAGCACTTTAGAGGTAATATACTTGCATTTGCGTGGAAGGAGAGTGGTAAACCATTTATGAAAAACTACCCTCAGTAGATTTGACTGGGATTCAAACCTCGACCTCCCTCGTCACAGATAATTCGGTCTAATGTAAGTCTGATGCATTAGGGCTTAGACCATATGACCACCTGTGCATACACCCTAGTTATAAGTGTCACTATAAAAAATGTATAAAAAACTTAAGCGGAAGGAAAGGCCCTATATAAAACACAACTGACCAGGAATAAAGGGCATAGATATAATTCCATTAAAGATATGTCCTCCCTCCTTCATAAAATACTACGCTTTACCTACCAGTTCTTGCCAAGGGATGATTAAAATACCATTGAGGGTAAGTCGCCCAACAATACTGACCGCACCCTACCTACCATTTTTACCAAGACACGATCACAGTATTTTATTGCGCCTAAATATTCCTCTTTTGTAGAGGGCCATATAACATAATGGTGGCCATCTTTTTTTCGTTTTGTTTTTTAAATTGGCAATAGAGGGATGCAAAGTCGAATATCGCATCACATGTACGCCATTGTAAACCTTAAGAACCTGGGGGTCGCTTATATCCCTAGTTGCATAGTCATTAAATGTGGGGTTGTGCTATCCAACAACTTGGTTCAACACATTTATAGCCCGGGGACTTAAGAAATAAAACATTTAAGTTATTTTTAAATTTGGAACTAAAAAAGAGTATCTTATATTATTCAATAGACTATATAGAAAATTATAAAACAAAATACAGTAGAACCTCATTAATCCGGACACTATTAACCTGGGCTTCGCTTAATCTGTACAACCCTTTCCCCAAAATAATACATTAATAAACGCTAATAAAAGAGCTGGGCTGCGGTTGCGTGACTGCAAATTACTGCACGCATTTACCACGAGCATTGTTTATTTAAGGATTATTTTAACTTGCAGTAATTTCAATGCAAAATAAATGTGGCTAGTTTTTTATATTTATCCTGACAACGGACAACTTCAAACCCCAATTATTCTGGATAAATGAGGTTCTACTTTACGTACATTAAATTTAAGAATGTATACATTTTCAACTAACGTATTATACATCCATATTTATAATACGAGAGGGGTGGTATGAGCTGTAATTTATTTGAGATGTTTTCTTCAAGTATCTTTCACCTTTCTCCTCAACTTCCCTTAGTGTAATGAATAATGCTGACTGAACAGTAGGAACGAAGAGGTGAATAGAGTCTCTTGAATATCACTGGAATAATTCCGCTTTTGAATGAGTCACTGACGTAACACTGCTATACAATCATTCCCTCCCTTCCCTTTCCCAATACTTCATTTCATCTCTGGCTTCAAACAAAAGGAGGGTCAGATTTCGCATTATAATCTCTTACATTTTCAATTTGAACAATTTTCCACATTTGCGTCTAACAAAGTTGTAAATGAGAATTCAAAGTGTATACATATGTTTAGAATAATGTGTTATTTTAAATGATTGATTGAGTAACCTAATTTATCCATTTTTATATGTTGTGGCGAATTTTACTTCTCAATTTCCACACCTGTGGCTGCATTAAAAATTATGTTTCCCACCTCTGCTCTATATAATATGGTCCCATACGCATTGGCCTTGTTTCCGTATTTAATCCAATACTGAGTTCAGTATAAGCTAACTAACTATTACAGTATGTACGAACAACCACGATGGCGATTAGATAAAAAAAAAGTAGTTATCAAGAAAAGTTTTCCGTAATTTTCTGTGATGTTTAACTACAGGCGTATGTGTCATGGAAGAGATACAAATGGTCTAATATAACAAAATCACAAAATAATACCTGATGTACTTTCCTTCAAATAAAAATATATCAAAATATAATGGTATGTAAGTTAGTTTTAAAAAAGTGGCTGTAATCAAATGTATTTATATAATATAAAAGTCAAAACCTGTCCACTGACTCATTCATAACCGTTTTTACTCAATCCCTGCGTCTGGAAACCTGAAAATTTCTTGGCAGGAAGGTAGCAGATTTGCCCCGTATAGCCAGAAATATATAAAATTGAGAAATTTCAGGGACTTATAATTAGAAGTTAGAAACTTTTTTACTAGTTAGATAATTAAAATTCGGCAAACCGGTTGAGAGACAACTCAAGATAACTAAATAAATCTTAAAATTTGAAAAATCTTAAAGTGAATTGGATAAAAGGGGAGTGATGGACTCACAATTTTAAAAAATAATTAAATATAACTACATACAGGTGTGGCAGAAAACTTTAATTTGGCAGGAAGTTAAAAAGATCACTTCAAATAATTAATATTGGTGGCTGAAAATGTTAATTTTTTTAGTGGACTCCGGAAAACAAAGGGAATATAAACATAAAAAAATACTTTCATATATGGTAGAAATTTTAAATTTAGTAGGCAGGTAGAAGGACAACTCCAAATAACCATATTCCTCTTAAAAGTTGAAATTTCTAAGTATGAGTTGCTTGAAACCCCACTCCATATTTCTTAAAGTCCCATTTTAAAATTGTCAGTGTTTTAAAGTTATTAGGAGTGGTATCTTTCTTTACTTTAATGCCAAATATCAGTTTTCTACTACATTGATAAGTGTTTGTGTATTTTATAAATTTTTAACCTCCCTCCCTCAACACTCTTTTTTGAATTCACTCTAAGAATTTTTAATATCGAGGATTAATTTGATTATCTGGAGTGTTTCTCTACCTGTTAGCCAAATTATAATGTTCTACCTTATTTCAAAAGTATTTTCTAGCCATAGGCTCTCCTCCAGCTCTCAGAATTTCATTACAAAATTTAAAAATTTCAGACTTGCATGAGGGGGGGTCCTTATTTCTGATTAAATATTTCCAGTTCCATACCACACAAAGAAGTAGGTTAATGTACTATTTTTATAAATTTTTAGTACGTCACACTACCATTTCTTAAACGCACACTTATAAATTTCAAATTTTAATATTTAATGGGATATCTTCTGGGGTCCTTACATCAGCTTGCCAAATTTAAAATTTGTATAACACCTAAAATGTTTTGTTTTCCATACCCTTTCCCTATTTCCTGTTTAAAATTTAAAATGTTATAAGCTCTCATATCCGATAAGCGTGGTTCCTTTACTTTGCTTCCAAAATTTCTACAACACCAGGAAGTCGCTTATCCTATTAGTTTTGGAAATTTTAAAACTCTCGTCCCACACCCATTTGTTTAAAACTACCATTCAGAAATTTCAATTTTAAAAAATTATTTGGTTATTTAGAGCGGTCCTTCTACCTGTCCTAAAAAAATTACCACACCCAAAAGTATTGTTTCTGTTACTGCCCCCGTCCCTATTTATGGGTCACTACTAAAAAAAATTCAAGTTTTAATATTTATTTAACTATTTGGAGTGGTCCCTTTAGCTGCCTACTAAATTTCAATTTCAAACCACACTGATAAATAGCTATTTTTATTAGTTTTGATAGTTTTGAACCCCCCATTAACAAGCTTTTCTCCAAATCATTCTTAGAAAGTACTTAAAGATAGATTTGGTTTTGTGGAGTCTTTTCTCTACCTGTCTGCCAAATTTTAATTTTATACTTCATCTTTAAATATATTTTTTTCTATGTAAACACACCCATTTCCCAGAGGCCTATTTTAAAATTTTACATTTTTAGATTTTTCTGGTTATAATATTAGATAATCCTGCTACCTTCCCAAGAAATTTCAGCTTTCCAGCTTATCTATCAGTGCCTTGTATTTTTATAGACATACACACACCTTCTGCTATATATAATATAAACATACATTCGTCGAATATAAGTACCCATTCAGGTTATACGCATACATTAATTTTTCTAATAGAATGGGGATGAGGAAGGCAGAATTTTAAAGAAAATGTACACGCATTTGCTTTAAGGAAAAATTGGGAAACCCTTTAGTAAAAAACTGCTTGACACCCATTTGGGTTTTGGGATTGTTCATTAAAAGAAATTATATTTAAAAGTCAATATCATGGCACACTGACTGAAAACAATTACGTATTTAATATAGCGCCTATAAAATGGGTGGACGCGTGGACTAAACGTCAATCTCGTCTATTATCGTGTACCTGTGACGGGGGGGCTGGGGTGTGAATTCCGGGAATTGGTTCCGAGTGTTTTTAATTAAATGGTGTCCCACTTCCTCTCCATACTAATCCAGATATATTCCCTCTAAATACCTCTTCCTCATTCCTAGTTCACTAGCGTAATTAAATGTGAATAGCCCGGCCATGTTGTTTGACAGTGCAAATACATGATAATATAAAGAGAACCAGTCAACAACAAAACCATTTTTATACGTAACAAGCGTACAATAAAAATATGCAATTTTTCAACTTAATTAAAGTCTCTCTTATTATTATTATTTTAATATATGATAATGTACAGTAAGGCAGTTTATAAGGACTATACCCGCATCTCGGATATTAGAAAGTTAACCATACAATTATTTTAAATATACGAGTACTGTATATTATTTTTGCACCACATCGTAATACCCAGCCGGTATTTTCGTACTTAATTGGTTTGGTGAGGAGAATTTTAGAGTAAATAATGTATCCTCATTTACGTGGATGAAGAGTAAAGAAGCCATTTATGGGGATAAAATAATTAATACGTACGGCTAGGATTCGAATGCCGATTGACAACCTCGCCGGAAAGCAAATTAGACAAACTTGGTGAAATTAAGACTAGGCGAGCTTCATTATCTTTCCAAGACCTGTGATATTAGTGAAAAATATTCTTATTTGGTGGAAGTGTTTGAGTGCTGGATATGGTGGTGAGGAGTCTTTGTGTGATTTTCAAAATGAGATAAAATGTTATTTATTTAAAATCCTTGCTACATTCACCAGTAATCGAGAATGTCAGATATAATATATCCACGCAAAAATTTCATATGCGAATTGATGTTTAAAAACTATGAATATCATGAAATATACAGTACGTACTTAATTTAAAAACTAGACATCCTAAAGGCAAAAAATATATAATAGTTCATAACGAATCAGCCATTAATTTTAAATTCATTTAAAACCTTAGCGCAGTAAGATAAAAAGTAAATAAATAAACGCAAACTGCAACTTATAAATGTAGTTTTCATGTATAATAGTGGGTATTTAATATTTTAGAAGGTAATCAGTTGATCGTATTGAAATATTTACACCATAGAAAGCTATTAAGTTAAATATAACAAATCAAACACTTGCAGTTAATAGGGTTAGAAAAATTAATATATCTAATTTCACTAGTTAAAACAGCTTTTAATTTTTGTAGGGATTATTATTATTATTTTGTTTTTCAAAAATTTTCTGATAAAGGTTCTTATGCATGAGTCCCCTTAACCGTTCAAAGAACGGATCATACGGCTATATCAAACACATTTATAATGCAAAAGATAAACTGTTTGGTTTGATCATCAAACTTTTAATTCATGCATATATGAATCATTTTCTGGGAAAAAATTTACATAAGTTTCTTGCATTAACTATTCCCAAAGCAATTATTAGACCTATGATTGAGTGAATTCACGTCATATATACGTAATAGCTAGCTCACTGTAAGGGCTTAGCTATGGGTGTTGGAAGGGAAACCGGGGCGAATGCCCCCTTCCAAAGACTACAATATATTTTTTTAAACTCATAACTTGGTATTCAAATGTACTACTATATACATTAAAGGTGACCCTGAAGGTTCCAATGGGAAAAAAAAGTGCAGGAATAATAGCTTTGCTTGTGATTGGCCCTATGACCTCTCCATCAAAAGTTAATTCATAGGTTGGCCACTGCTTCCCTTGTTTGTAACTTTGTAGTTGACATCGTTGTCTAGGGACAAGTTTTTATACTAAATTAAGTGCGGGGAAATATCCCACATTATAGAAGTATCTTTAAATAATAAATAGTGCGTCATGGGTTTAAGGGAGGTGGTGTAGGGTAAGAGATAAGCTTGTCCCTCTTAGAGATCGTGCTGGTGGTTCTGGGTGCACATCCCGGATGAGCTCAAAGTTTACGAGCTGGCCGTTAAAACCGCAGTGAAACATGCCACAGAACATGGTATTAAACCAGGGGCAGTAAAACCCTGCATGGTTGGCTCGTTGCTATAAGAGGGGGAGGAGGGGTACGGAAAGCGGATATATAACTTCGATGCACAAATTTCACCTACTTCCCTCTACCTCCCCCCCCCCTTTCCTCTCCTCTCTCCGATGCAACAAAAGACCCCAACTTTTTCTTTTGTACATTTGATTTATTTTCTGATATCGTCTTCTTGACTGAGTGCACTAATCTGAGGGTCTTGGTTCTTTTTTTAAGTTTGGGATTACATGGGTGGTTAGGTTAGTTTATAAATCTTATTCAGTTATTTGATAGGTTGGTGCAGTATTAAACGTACTATTCTAGGTTGAATTAGTTTGTAATTCTTGCCATCCAATCAGTTCCTACCACTTGTTACGTGTAAAGCTGCTACCCGAATAAGTACATCACAGAACTTTATCAAAACATATCCAAGCAAAACTACTGTATTTAAACTCGTTTTTCATCTGAACTAAACACCAAATACCAGATAAAGAAGGAGGAGGTGTATCACCTCGAAAATCCTACCTTTCTTGAGAAACAGGATTAAGACAAGGATTATCAACTACAAGCCAATTAAAACTGTTGTACCATATATAGGCCCTAAAAGGAATTTCATTGTGTTCCTACACTGACGTCCTCTTTATAAAGGTACAATTTAAAAAAAAAAAGCTGGTTGCGAATAAGAAACAAATAAATAAAAAATAGCCTGTAACATTTGAAAATGCATCGAAATGTTTTCTAGTTTTTTCAAACAGGTTTTATTTTTTTGAGATTAATTGCTGATAAAAGGTCTAGTTAGATATCGTATCTTGTATATGAGTGCATACAATTGAACTCGATTGTATATCTCTAATGTTCTGCTATCTAGCGTGTCATATATACAACTATTTCACTTGGTTAATGCTGCTCTTTCGATAGATAAAACCTGGATGTTTCACACAATTACACTAGAAACCTTTTAATATTTTCTACACGGTGTCTACAAGTCAAGAAAGTCATGGAAATATAAACTTTTAAATAAAATCCCAGTCATGAATGACATGAAAATGTTTTAAATAATGTACGTACACTAGCCATGAATAATGTGAGGCTAGACAGAGGTGGGCAACATATTTTTCAATGTAGCCACAGATGTGGCGAATGAGAAGTGAATTTTGCCACACCACGTTAAAATACAGAATTTAGTTTGTTTAATAGAAAGTTTAAAACAAAATACACTGTGTATACATGTTTATTCAAAACCATGTACACTTTTGACTAATCATTTACATCTTTCTTAGAAACAAATTATGAAAATTATTTATTGAAAGTGTACGACATGTTAATGTGAAGACAGAGATGAAACAGTTTTGGTAAAGGGGGTTAAGGGGTTTTCAATACTGAGTCAATGACTCATTCAAAAAGCAGAATGATTCCAATGATATCAAGTTAAAATAAAACCATTTCTCGACGTCAGGAAAGGGTTTATTTTACTGAGAGAGCTGTCAAACTCAATTCACCACATTTTTATGGACAATTTAGGGTTTCCCAACTCGAGGCTAGGCCATCAGAAAAGTAATAATAAATGTGTGTTACTTTTTTTTCTATCTACCTATTATATATGTTCATATTTTCTCCTATTATGATCATTTTTTGTATAATCAGATTTGTTAACATTCTTTATAGCGATTCACTTTGAGAAAAAAATTAATCAAATTTTTCACCAGCCAGTGTCTTAAAATCCATCCGGGCTATCCTCATATTTACACTAACGGGATAAGGATGTTGAAGGTCTAATTTAAGAAGAAATGTTCCCTCATTTGAATGGGGTAGATTGAAATATCATTTAAGATTTTTTTTTAAATCTTCAGTACATTAGGTCGTGATTCAAGCCCCAAACTCACCGGAACTGGCAAACTAGACTAGACGCGGATGACGACTTAACCAGTGTAGCCATCGATGGGGGTGGTTGACTTAAATGGTGTCAAACTAAAAGTTTTCTTCTCATATGGGTTCATAACAATATTCTTGTTTGAATCAGTGGTTTCCTAGTGGTCTTAAGACGTTAATTTACACCCGCGTGGTTGGGAACGTAAAGTGTCAAGTCATTCTTGTTCGTGTCTGGGTTTGTTGGTGAGAAGAAGGCCAGATGTACTAAAGTTCTTTATTCAGAAATGGTTTTTCCTCTCTCCTTCAACGCAAATGTTAGGTGGTTAAAACATGGGGCATAGGGAGCACAGAAGAAAAATCACCAATAAGGGCAGAATAAGGTTAATCTGTCCTGTAGCACATTCATGCTGTACGGATAAAAATCACCATTGGGAGCAGGGGTACCAGTCACGTTATTGTTCACTATTTAAATTTGTGTCACGCCTGGCATACGTTCAAAGTATTGTCATTTGTACATAAATACTCATGCCATCATTGCACAAACTCATACTAATTAGTTGAAAATATTTCATATTATATTCGAGGTTATCCTTTTTTGTAAAGTCGCAGATGTTGTATTCACGTATTGTATTTGTGGCATTTCTTCTGGTTAGCTACCATCCATACAACTAATTATATATTCTGCAATCGTTGTTCGTGTTAGGAGAGACATGCAAAGTAGCGTGAGGTGTTTATCCCAAGTGTAGCTATACATAAGCCTGTTACTTAACTTAAAAATAATGTTTATGTGTGCAGTAAATACATTCGCTGGTTTCATTTCATGATGAACGAAAACTTCAATACTATACCGCTTCATTATGTTTCCCAAAGAGTGAAATTCTCAACAACAGGACCAACCTAACCCAGGACAGAAGGTCTTATACTACACAACCATTCCTAGATCTTATATATTTACTATGTTGCAGGATTCACAAACCAATCTAATCCATAACAATACGTCAATTGATGCACTCACAGCTATCATTCCTAAATATTTCTTAAGTGCACAGTCTTGCAAACTAACAGTAAGTCTAACACTAGGTATATACACCCACCCCTAGCGTGGGGCTCGATCGAGAAATTCAGGGGTTTGGGACCCCACGAGCTATTTTTAAATACTCGTATGTAATTTAAAAAAAAGGCCAAACAAATTTAAAACCTGTTCACAGTAAGCCTTTTTAAATATACAAACCTAAAAATAAACAGAAATAAACTTGCTGACAGCTCGAATTTAATATCACATTACATTCATAATTTTTTACATATACTTTATCTACTTTAATCAAATGGTCTATTTCTAAGGCACAACCCTCGCTATTAACTAGACTGCCTTGGTAAGGAGACTAGCTTAAGGTGCGAATCCCAGACAACTATACTGACACTTTTTCTGAATTGGTCTTACACTCTTCCTCCACACACATGCGTGTATACTTCTTCTAAATATAGTCTCCTCATCATAAAATATATCTTATTTTACATTTAGTAAGAGTAATAAAAACTTACGTCATAATATTACAATATTTATTTACAATTTTTTAGAAGGTCATACAAAATCTTAATCTTCAAATTTACATCTTTATAAAACTTGATTACATTGCAAAGTAACTTGTAACTTGTTTACATTACAAAGGAACTTGGAACTTATTACATTACAAAGGAACTTGGAGCTTTATAACACTCCAAAGGAACGTTTCTTGATTTATTATTTGTGAGCTCTGACACAACTTGATCTAATGATAATCGTAATGTTAAATCCCTCACCTAAAGAACATTCCGAGTGTGAACATTGATGCCACTATTTTTGTCATATTAAAAATACATTCTGTACTGGATTGTATCTATTTCATTCCATCTATTAAACTATTTAAGCAATTAATTAAGAATAAAACATAGATACAGCCCGAAAGGGTAGCAAGACACGGTATAAAAAAAACAGTAAAACATAAAAATAGCTCTGCACTGTACACAATGAGCACATTTCTAACTGCTTGATATTTTAAGTAAGAGAGTGAAAGGATTTAATATATGTAACCCACCCCCCTAACCACCACCACCACCACCACTCTAAGCAACCCCCCCTCCCCAACCACCACCACCACCCTACTACCACTCCCTAATTTTATATTTTTATTTGTTTTCTACTATCATCGTAAACTGGCCAATCAACAACAACTTTAACAGTTTTAACTTTAAGGAATAATACCTTTAGACCATTTTGTGGGTATTTAGTTTAGACTGCTTGTACAACTGGGATGGTTCTCATTGCATAGAATTCCCTCCTCCTCTTAGTCACGATCTATTTGCTGTCACTCAAAGCTAATTACACCTTCGTAAGTTTTTAGTCTCAATGGTAAACTAAGAAAATATTACACAATGCGACACTAATCACTCCTTAAGCGTCTGATCTATTTTGTGATTACATAAATTAGTAAGCGCTCATTGCCACTTTTCTAACCGACTCGGAAAATCTTACACAGTTTACAGATAAAATAAAATATTTCAAATTTTCCATTTATAAAATAAATATATATACTTGAGGTATTTAACATGCACTTTCTGAAACGACTGAATATATCAGCACACGGTTTTAAATTAACTTAAATCAAGAACAGACACATCATCCATTTCCCGGCCGTTAACTAATCACTGTGAAATAAGAACTAGGAATCCCACATTTCACCAATGGTAAATCTGTCAGTGATGCAGGAAGTCGAACCCGGGACGCTTAGTTCAGGTCTCAAGGGACAGAAACGCTACCAAATGAGCTAAGGTGATGAATTATTTTAAATTAAAGCAAAGAGAAATGAGGGCATAAAATGCAATAATTAAAAATCTATTTTGAAAGTTAAAACTTTTGAGAACCGATAAGAACCTTATTTAATATAAAAATGAGTAACTTATTGGTTGCAATTAAACATGCCAAGGGTTCCTGTACCAGTTCTTGTTCCTTAAAAAAAACTGCTGATTCTAGTTAGCGGTTTTGGGTTTGGTTCCGGTTTGACTCCTTGGATGTGAGGCAGCGTTCGGCTATGCTCACTGGAATAAAAAATATTATTATATTTATCTTTGTTGCGCTTTCGAAGAACCAAGTTATAAAAACTATAGCTCCTAACATTTTGAATAAAATATTAATACATAGCTTTTGTTGTTTTCTATGATCCGTTCAAGTGTGTGGGGGGGGGG
>CABFVX010000555.1:208825-244233 GCA_902151425.1 Timema shepardi
CCTGGGCCATGCTCACCTCCTCTCCCCTATCGCTTCCTCATCCTAATCCGACCCTGATGACCATTTTTACTTTCGAAACGTTCAAGGTATAAAAATTACATACATTTTATGGAAATTAATTTTAAATCTAGTTTGTGTCAATAATTGTGTATTATTACTGTCCCTCATAAGCTATCTAATCTTGAATGTTCTGGTGTTTCTTGTGATTCCATTACCTTAACTGTAATTCTTTACTTCCCAAAATTATGGGAGATATCTTCTGGACCTACACCTTGACCCCCTTTATTTTAAAATGGCTGCTATCCTCCCCCCCCAGCCACCACCCTACATAAAATGGTACCGCCACCAATGATAAGACTTACAAACTATTTTAACGTAGGACAGCATACGCATCCCTAGCACCTATGTATACACTAATTGGATAGCAGGACTAAGAAACTAACTTAAGCTAGAATAGAACGTATAGCACCAGCCGTAGCTTCTCAATATTGATGTAATAATGGAAACATCCTGTATTAACATAGTTACACTCATCGATGGCTTCGTGGTCTCAGCCCCGACTGAGGGGCCACATAGGCTCTAGGGAATTGGCCATGTGCACAGACAAGGTACACACTAGATACTCAGTCTTACGAAAGTTTTGCTGCACTCCTTGAGCCAGGTTGAGTCCTTGGGCACTGGGGAGTGCTAGCTGCAATCCTCAGTGATAACAGCATTCTCAAGGAAAGCTCACTTTCAAATTGTTCGTTGTAAAGGGGTAGTGGTCCGAACACAACAGTTCAAGTACCAGCAATCCCACCCACACCCACAACTCACCCCCTTACTCCCTTCAATGGATAAAACCTTTTCAGACAAGTAACTAGACGAAATATTTGAGGATTTTTTACAACCAGACAATTTGCAAAAATTCGCTTGAACCAAAAAAAATTACCATTGTATTTTAAGTTTTTATTGTAATTTGTAGTCTGAAAATGCTCATTTGGGGATTGCTTTATGGGTAGTGAGAGGGGGCCACTATCTGAACCGGGCATTGCTAAATTCTATAAGGCAATTTTCATCTGTTCTAAAGTAAAACCATCCTTAAAGTGAAGAACTGTTTTTTAAAATGCCTGCTTGATAGCAATGTTGTAGCTTGGGACCGCGCGTCGCGATCCCCGTGTTGAAGGATTCAAACTTTCCCGATGAGTGTAGCTATCTTAACCTGGATGTTTTGAGTCTGGTGTATACCTAGTATTTGGCCATGGGCCGTACATAATATTTACACACATACACACATAAGCACATACCCATGCCCACACCCATCCATCCATCCATACATACATTCATACATACACACATACACTGGAAACTACATGGAGGTTAGCGAGCATTTACGTCAGACACAAGATTCAAATTTGTTGTTTATTTCTGCACTTTTAATTATTTCGATTTGCGCTGATGGGTCCCACATAACGTACTTGGGTGGGCCGCAAGTATCCCGTAAGCTGAGGGCTGGAAATATCTGGCTATAGGGTATCCATCGTTCAATAAACTGAATATCTAGATTTGGCGAAGTAGCGGTTTGAATCTCGGCTGGTGCAATAAAGGTGGTTTTTACTAAATGGTGTCCTACTCTTTAAGAAAACTAGGTTACACTTCCCATTATTTCTGCCATACGCATCCTTACCCTACCGGTATTTTTAAAAACGGATAAACCCAATTCGTTGACCACTGTGGTTTAAGGCGTCACTCTCACAGTAGAATAGACTGCCGATGATGGGGAGATTGGGTGTTAGAATCCTGGTCAGATGTACTGAGGGTGGATTTTCCTAAATCATCATCCACTTTCCCTTCACGAAAATTGCAGATAAACCTTTTCTACATTCAATTTTATCATCCCGAAAACCTATTATCATAATATGTAGGATGCTTATAACTCTAGCGGATAGTAAGACGTGGTGCTAGTAAAACGGACAAACAGTGAAATGTGTTTAGACATTATTTTTAACGCCACTCAAAATCGAACCAAGATGCCTTAAACGGGTAAGCTAACAGTCTAACCATCTATTCATGGGATGAGGCCTTATGAGCTCTAAATATTCTTTTGCGCGATTTAAATTACCCTAATAAGAGCGTATTATGTAAAATAAAATAATCTTTATACTAAATAACCTACCACCAATTCAACGCTTCCAAACCAATATCAACACCCTGCGGCAATAAACAGTCTATCTAGTCCGCGTTGCAACTGGATACAATCAGAAAGTTTTATAGTTCTCGTACTTTTAATGATGCTCCCCGGCTGAAATGCAAATAAAAACAATATTTTGTGTTTACTCTTTTATTTGTGAGAATCAATTTGATCTCTTGTTCTTATTAATATTCAGCCTGCAACCCCACCCCACTACCTCCACCGTACTATAGCAAGGTTGCCGTGCACCTAAAAAAAACCTGGAAAACAAAGGGAATTTTTAGTGTCTGGAAAAAACAGGTAAAACGCAGAGAATTGCACAAATAATTAACTGAATACAAGAACACCTGTGAATTCGAGACATTTAAGCAGGTCCCACACTATTCGCAAATGTGGGTAATGTTCGCCTACAATCGTGTCATAAAACCTATACGAATATTCACCTTATGAGGACTTCACACCCTTTTTTCAAATGTGCTATGCCACCTAATAGTGAAAAACACTCGCTTCCTTTAATCTGTGACCAAAAACCGCTCCCGAAACCCCTCGAATCTAGAATATTCGACTGAATATTCGCCATTTGTGTACCACTTACACTTCTCATAGTAATCCACATCCGCGAATGGTGTTGGACCGGCTGAAGCTTTAGTCCCGCATCGATGGCCCAAGCCAAGTCAAACGCTTTACATCACAAGAGCCACATTAAAAATTAAAAACCCTGAAATGGCAGCTTTCATTTTCTGACATAAAAATATTTCCAACCTTACGTTTTACTTATTTTTAGCACCACGTCTTTCCGCCCGGTCGGGTTATACGCTCAGTACTAATTACTCTGATGGTTTTAGGGATGAGAAAGGTCATATTTACAGGACGTGTGCCAGCATTTGTATGAAGGGGGAGTGAAAACCATTCTGAAAAAGCCACCCTCAAAACACCGGACCGAGATTAAACCTTGATCTCCCTATCATCGGCAATCTAATCTAGTGAGAGAATAACGCCTTAGACCATACAGACCCCGAATCGGGTAGCACATTATTACTAGAAAAAGAAAAAAGTAGGCCGCAATATAAAACAGTAAGAGAAAGCTTTTTTTAACAAGAAATTTAAAACCTTTAATTTGCAGCAATAATATGAATGTCGGTCTTTAAATATTGTGCCAAAGTCACTTTTATAATAGACAAATGTGTGTGTGGAAGCCGAAGCCTTTAGGGATTTTTTTTGTACCTATTGATGGGGCCACCTCGGTAATAAAGAAATTGCCGCTCCGATGTTCAGCTCTAACGCGGTATTTAATTCTACAGTGCGTTATTTCAGAATATGGCTCACGCCAAAATTAAGTCGAAAGATTCCAACAGGTCTTTTTTCCCCTTAACAATGTTATAGTCTGAGTCTTATTTATATAAAAAAATTGTGAGTAAATGTGACATTATTTTAGCTGAAAAGTTGCAAAAACATTGGCTAAACATCCGAACTCATGTGGAATACTTTTAATGATATGCAGGAAATATCAAGTTACAACCAGCCCACGCCATCAGGATTTTTTTTATTTTACTATGTTCTAAATCGTCACACCTCTACGGCCAAATCCTCCACTTGTGGCGATTGGCAACAGGGCTGCCCACCACAGTTGTAGGTGAAGGGGGAAAGGAATTATATGCTTAGACATAATAGAGAAGTCCCTGAAAACGATACAGACCATTGTATTTTAATCTGTGTGGCCTGAAAGCGATTGATACTTTCTCGCTAACCAGGCTGCGCTGATATATTTATTGGTCACATACGTGTACTTCACATTCTACCACCCTTTCGTGCTCTCCGCATACTAACACTAATGAGAGTAATGAGGAGGAAGAGAGAATTTAGAGGAGGTGTGTCCAGAATTCATGTTGAGGAAATGAGAGGGAAACAGTTTTGGGAAAATAAAAACTTAATACACCCAATCGGGATTTGAACACCGCTCTCTTCATCACCAGCAAATCATAATAGGCCTTTATGTGTGTGCCCACTGATTATAGGAGATAGAATTCTTTGAGATACACTGCCAAGTCTTCTCCCATCCATAAACTGGTTTATTAATAGCTACCCAGGGATCAAGAAAGTTTGTATTAACTGAGGTCAAGTTAACTGGCACTCTGTACTTTGTACACAACATTTTGTTTAAACAGGCATCCATCAAAGTCATGCTCTTTATAAACTTAAAAGAGTGTACAACATCCTCAATATAACTGTTAGTGTAAAGGAGTTAGTAAGTAAGTTTCATCTTGTCTCGATTTGGCGGTGTCGGTGCTGTCGGGATTCAAATCCCTAAATGCCTTCCTCGGTTATGTGACTATACTACAATGGGGTATACGCTGCTACTACTTGTAACAGTTATTGCTTGTATCCACTGTTACTACTTGTTACAGTTAGTGCTAGCATTCATTATTACCACCTGTTACAGTTAGTGCTAGCATCCATTATTAATACTTGTTACATTTAGTGCTAGCATCCAATGTTACTATTTGTTACATTTAGTGCTAGCATCCACTATTACCACCTGTTACATTTAGTGCTAGCATCCACTATTACCACCTGTTACATTTAGTGCTAGCATCCACTATTACCACCTGTTACAGTTAGTGCTAGCATCCACTATTACCACCTGCTTCAGTTAGTGCTAGTATCCACTATTACCACCTGTTACAGTTAGTGCTAGCATCCACTATTACCACCTGTTACAGTTAGTGCTAGCATCCACTATTACCACCTGTTACAGTTAGTGCTAGTATCCACTACCAACACTTGTTACAGTTAGTGCTAGTATCCACTATTACCACCTATTACAGTTAGTGATATTATCCACTACTAACACTTGTTACAGTTAGTGCTAGTATCCACTACCAACACTTGTTACAGTTAGTGCTAGTATCCACTACCAAAACTTGTCACAGTTAGTGCTAGTATCCACTATTACCACCTGTTACAGTTAGTGCTAGTATCCACTACCAACACTTGTTACAGTTAGTGCTAGTAATCCACTATTACCACCTGTTACAGTTAGTGCTAGTATCCACTATTACCACCTGTTACAGTTAGTGCTAGTATTTACTATTACCACCTTTAACAAACATTTCTACAAACTGTACTGGATGCCAAACCTGTTTCGAACACTAGACTGCACATACATGACATTTCGCAACGCCCTTTGAGAGGTACCAGAAAAAGCGGATCTCTTACTAGCCGGGAAAGTGGTTAAGTTAAATAGAAATTGTCGTGACCGACCCACCAAGCAGAATTAAACCATTTACTCCACTGCCTCATGTAATTTTATTTTCAGGGTATAAGTTTATTTTAGTCGGCCTCAGTGATATTGGGGTAAAGTGCTCGCCTCAGGAACCAATGATAATGTGTTCAAACCCATTCGTGGTCGATGGATTTTTCTTAATAGATAAAATTCCGTAGCACAACTTCCTTTTGAGTAGAAGGCAAGCCATCGTTCAAATAAATGTATATTGTGACATGTAAAGTGCCCTGAAAGGTATGTGAAAATACCTTTCACGGCAAAATGGGTAGGTCCTTTCGCTATCGCTAATAGAAATTCTCATGTGCTAATATAATCAATCGGTTCAGAAAGTGCTTGCTAATACGTCAAATAAATGTAAATACCTCAAATAAATTAAAATTGATGGTTTAAATTCATTTCCACACACTAACTTAACTGTATATTTACTATTATACTAACTACTGTATATTTTAATTTTTATAATAATGTAAATTGATAAAAACAAAGAAAAAGGAAAATAAACAACTAAGAATAAATTTAATGAAGAAATCCCACCTAAGAAAAGAGTAAAATTATTGTGGGAAGAATCCAATGCACAAAAGTGACTTCTTATTCCTTTCTTCTGTCTTCTATAGTAGAAGTAGTCACACATACACATTTAAATATTAATTCTAACACAAATTAAGTATTATTTCGGCCTTGTTGCCTTTATCAAATAAAAACATAAGAAAAAGTTTATTTTTTATTACAAAATGGAGTAATTCAATGTGTGTGTAAAGTGTATACCTTTTTCTCTTTTTGTTTGATAAAGGCAACAATGCCGAAATATTACTCTTGTGTGTTTTTAAATGTGTGTGTGACTACTTCTACTATAGAAGACAGATGAAAGCTAAGATGTCGCCTTTATGCATTAGATTCCTACCACATTTGTCCTCTTTCCCTAGGTTGGCTTTCTTAATTAAATTTACAGTTGTTAGTTTATTTTTATCAATTTCCATTACTAAAAAATTATTAAGCCATTGGGCCACCTCATTTTAAATCTTGATTGACAAAACAATAATTAGCATTCTTTATTATATTTTGGTTTTGTGGGTCCTAGTCTGTTTTTAGTATTTCAAAGGAAAAATATATACTTTTTTAAAAAACACGGAAGACGAGATAAAAATAAATGGTACTGTGCCACACACAAACTTTCTCTTTTATCTCAACGTACGATCTGAACGGATGGTAAGACGCGGTGCTAAGTATTATCTTTTATCTTAAAATAGAGATATTTGCTAGAAACTCTTAAGATTTTGACAACGAAATAATGTACATTGTTGCAGAAACCCTTCATAAAGAGCATACCTATATGAAATAATTTACACTGTGACAGAAACAGCGAATATCTCTGTCTACCAAAGAGGGTAGAAATAATATCATTTTCAACTGTAGTAATATACTAGCTAAATGCCTGTTCGAAAATCAACGGCTTCATTTGTGGTTGTGTAATGTTCCCCAATGACATTTGTTGGACAATGATTGTGAAAGAAAATAATTTTTAGTGATCCTTAAAATATGGGACGTATATTTTAATTATCTATAGTATAATCAAATGGGACTATTTACCTAATTGGAAGTGAGAAATTCTTTCTGAATTGAGTTATTTCATTATCAGCAATATTTTTCTTTATACTTTTTGATTTTTTGGGGCCACTCATGACCAAAATGTAAGATATAAATATCTCCTTTTGTCTATCATCGTTCATTAAACACTTCAGTGGGCATGCGAATAAAGAAGTTAGTCTCATCTTGGCTGAGATTCTTGGTGACGGGACAGTTGGGGGTTGAAACTCCAACCAGATGTATGAGAGCATTTCCTAGTGGTTTCTCCGCTCTCTCTTTACCAGAAATGCTAGTAAAGTTCATCTCAATTGTTTCACGCACACCTAAATTTCGAGCTCATTTAATGTGGTGTGATAAGGAGATCACAGCCTGAATTCCTGACGATTCTACTGAAAGTGTTTTTTTTTCTAAATGGGGTGACCTGGCAGTCTAGAAGTAAGGAGTCGGACTTATATACTGGGGGCTGGGGTTCAATCCTCGATCCCGGCACAGATCTATCTGATTTCCAAACCCTTCTTTCACCTCTGACAAGACGTGTATTAATCTCAACTTGTCACTGTGTGGAATGCCAGGCCTCCACCGTGGTTTGGATCCCACGTTAAACTGTAGGTCCTCCATTTCATCTCACAATCACCCTACCATTACATATTAGCGTAAGTGCGTACAAACCGAACGGGTAGTAGTAATAATAATAATAATAATAAATAACTTTCTAAATGGTTTAGAATTTGTATACTTTACTTCAGACAGGAATTAATACATAGTTAGTAAACATTGTGTATAGCCAGGACGTGTAGAAAGACAGGGTGAGTACACATTGTGTATAGCCAGGACGTGTAGAAAGACAGGGTGAGTACACATTGTGTATAGCCCTGACGTGGAGTAAGACAGGGTGAGTACACTTTGTGTATAGCCAGGACGTGTAGAAAGACAGGGTGAGTACGCATTGTGTATAGCCAGGACGTGTAGAAAGACACGGAGAGTACACACTGTGTATAGCCCTGACGTGGAGTAAGACCGGGTGAGTACACATTGTGTATAGCCCTGACGTGGAGTAAGACAGGGTGAGTACACATTGTGTACAGGCCTGACGTGGAGTAAGACAGGGTGAGTACGCATTGTGTACAGGCCTGAAGTGGAGTAAGACAGGGTGAGTACACATTGTGTATAGCCAGGACGTTTAGAAAGACAGGGTGAGTACACATTGCGTATAGCCCTGACGTGGAGTAAGACAGGGTGAGTACACATTGTGTATAGCCAGGACGTTTAGAAAGACAGGGTGAGTACACATTGTGTACAGGCCTGACGTGGAGTAAGACAGGGTGAGTACGCATTGTGTACAGGCCTGAAGTGGAGTAAGACAGGGTGAGTACACATTGTGTATAGCCAGGACGTGTAGAAAGACAGGGTGAGTACACTTTGTGTATAGCCAGGACGTGTAGAAAGATAGGGTGAGTACACATTGTGGTTAGCCCGGATGGGTAGTAAGACACGTGTTAAAATAATATAATTATATTACACTAACATTAGCTGTGCAATTCTAACTTTGAGTTGAAAATAACAAACATAATCACATTTTGACGCAATAGAAGTATTACACGGACTTGTTTTCAAGGGCAACAGGGAGCAATTATTATACTTGTTAACATTTACTTTCTTAGCGGACTCAGCTTAGTGTAATTATAATGAAAACGACAATCTATAAGGCCTTCGTTTTTATTGCAAACATTTGTGATAGTCTTATTCTGGTCACAAAGAATTTCCCGTGACCTGCGACTCATAGTCAGTTATGCGAGTGACGCTACCAGGAATATACTTTAGATGTGCTATTATTGAAAATATTATGTCTGCACTATTTTCTAATTGGTGGTTTTAGGATTCATATTTAACTGTAGAATTGATACAATACTTTTTTTAATATGATCATGTATTGTCTATATAAATTTAACCGAGGAAGAGAGTGGGAACCATTTAGTAAAAACCAATCCTCCATCACACCTGGTTGAGATTCAATTCCTCCCTGTCAATGACAAGCCTTTTATCGCCCCATGCCCTTTGAATTCTGATGCTAGTGATTACAAAGAAATAGTTATTTTTTTAGCACCGCGTCTTACTTCCCGTTCGGGTTACACGCTTAAGTACTAATTACGCTAATGGGCTAGAAATTTGGAAAGTTGAAGTTAGAGGAAGTGAACCCGCATTTACGTGGAGGAAGAGTGGAAAACCATTTAGGAAAAAACCTCTCCCAGCTAACCCAAGCTAGATTCAAACATTCTCCCCGTCCTTGGCAGTCTAGATCAACATGAAACTAGTGCGTTAGCTAACTATGCCACCGAGGCGGGATACAAAGAAAAAACTTTATAAAATAAAAATGTATATAGTTCAGTGATAAAACCAATAAAGTCCTTAATATGCAGAAAACTTGGAAATCCTTACTTTTAATCTCTTCCACCTTCCCCCCTCGTCGTTTAAATTTCTAATTTCTTTCTACCCCTTGGATAGAGAAGTATTGTGACCGCAAAAAAAAAATCGAACTCGAGATTTTGATAAATGTCAACGTTTAATGTCCCTTTGAAATGGAAAAAGTTTTATTCGCGATGCCGTCTATGTGTCTGTCTGCCTTTATCTCGGCCCAGAGCCTAAACCATTTTACCAATCCGGCTAAAGCTAAAGCCCCGTGGCTTCTTTGGTGCTGGCTGACAGCTCACAGCTGACTTCTGACAGTCAAAATTTAGGTATATACAGAAGTGACAGCTGCTAAACACATATTTTTGCAGATCATATGGTTCGGCATAGGGATACATAATTTTACCTGGTAACTTTTCAAAACCGTCAGCTGTGAGCTGTCAGTCAGCACCAAAGAAGCCATGGGGCTACTGTAGGTATGCTAGTATAGGTATGCAAGGCTAGGTTTGCATACGATTACCTCGAGAGGCTTAGGAATTACATATCTAATCCTAAAATTAAAGTTAGTTTACCTAGGAGCAAAATGTTAAATCAAATTTCAGCAAATCTGCTCTACCGAAATTGATTGAATTTAATATCTAGTTAATGTTTAACATTAAAAATAAAATTGATATTCTCATTTTCTCTTGAAAATTACTTTAAGAGTACCTTCCATAACCAGAAATTTCCAATTTTGATCATATCTCCGCAAATATTTTTAACTTTCAGTATATTACCATTAAATTTAAGGCTATACATATATTTATTTCAAAAAAATTGCTAGAGGGAACCATTTAAATCCACAGATATCAAGTTTTAGCCAAATTGATAAAAAAATTTCGGCTCTAAACTGAGATACAGTCAAACAGAAAGACAGACGGCATCACAAACACCACCTTTTCTGTTTCAGTGGGTCATGAAACGTCGATATTTATTCCAATATTGATTTCAATTTTTTTTTTACCATCACAATACTTCTCTCATCAAGGGGTCAAGTGAAAGTAAAATGGGCAAATCTTGAAAATTCTAATGAGATTTTGTAAAAGTTAACCATAAACACAATAACTCAACTCTTAATAAACTGAATCCATACTGAAGATGCTGCTTTGGGATTTGAATCCCGTCCGGATGTAATGAGATTTTTACTTTCGTTTTACTTGTAAATTTGGGTACACCTCCTCTAAATTCTGACCTCATTTCTACTCAATTAAGTGTAAATATGCGGTTAGTTGGTAAGACATAGAGTACGGATATAACAACCAAATCTTTTAACCAGTAAATATATTATTTGGGAAAATGCTGTCTAGGATGGAACCAATGTCTCCTAGATAGAGATTAATTTCCCGTAGTGGCAGCTTGCGGCATGGTAAGATAAAGGGCTTGGTTTGGGGGGAGAGAAGTTTGCACCTTGAACCTATTACATTTAATTTAGTCAGCAAACACTGTGTTAAGGGACGTGCATGAAGAGAAAGGGGAGTGGGGTAAATTTGTTAGCAAATAACATTAAGTCCAAAAAAATAATGACAATTAGAAATGTTCATATTTTTTCAGTAATATTTTTAAATTATTGAGTCCCAAAATAAGGCTTTGATTCTAATATTGAAGTATTATTAACATATTGTCTACAGTAGACTCTACGTTAGTGACACATTCAACCACCAAGTGCTGTAGTTGATACTTGAGTGTTAGAAAATAAAAGGAAATCGTTGATTATCACTTTTTTTTGAAAATCATTTTATAATATGTTTGATATTAACATCCTTTGAAATTAAACTTGTGCTACCTCATTTGCATTAAAATAGCTGGAAATTTTTCCAGAAAACAATTTGAAAATTCTCCGTCCCTCATCTTTACTCCTAGACTGACAGTTGGCCTCCCTTCTCACTCAGCTACGTGGACTGTCGATGTATGTGTTATTTATTACTTCCAGCAAACTGCGAATAGTTTCGTTTTCTAAGTGGTTCTAATTTATACGTCGACTGTTTCTTGCAGTATGATTATTCCTAACCACAGTGTGTGTCTGCAACACAAAGTCAGAGCTAATGTCTAGGTTTCCATGACTTAATGAGGCTCTAGCCATAAATAACGTAGTTTGACATTGAAATCGGTTTTAAACCATCTCCGAGACGAAAGTTCTTACATAATCAACCAAGGGCAAGTTCAGACACCAGATGTTTCTACACAATTAACTTAGAGCATGTTCAGATTGTGGATCTTGGAAAATAATATTATCAACTTGGGGTGTGATTAGGTAGTATTTTATTTTGCATTATAAACCTAGGTTAGGCATGTTTATATCATAGGTTTGTTTTGCGTAGTTGCCTTAGGGCATGTTCAAAGTTGCTGTTTAAAAAAATATAGATTGGTAAATATGGAGGCTGTTTCGAATAAACGATCCATTATGGGTGTGTTTACACGATGGATGTTTTCTACTCTTGTAACTAAGGGTGCGTTTATACAAACACATTTTTCCAAGTGATCGAATACTACCTGCACCTGTGGGTACGTAGAAAAAGGTGATACTTTTGTGTTTGGGTTTTCCGGGTTGGGTGTACTGAATCATTTTTTCTTAAATGGTTTTCTTCTCTTTCCCAACGCAAAACTCCGGGTGGTTTTTTTCTTCTCTAAATCCTACCATCCTCAGCTTTATCCCTTTAAATACAGGGATATACTGGATGGTTAGTAAGGTGCGATTCTCACTAATAGTTACTTACAACTCTTGCTTGTAATGAATTTACCTACCAGAGTTTCAGTTCTAAGACGTTTTATAATTTAATTGCAAGTGATTCAAGAACGTCATCCGTCTAAGCCCACTCGGTCAGTTATATAAAGTACTTTTATTCCTGGCATGAAGATATGCCTAATAGCCGAAGACTGTGGATCTGCGAAGCCAACGTGTGGAGCGGGCAGTATTCAGGAACATATGCATAGCCGCAACGTTAGCTCTACACTCTGATTTTCATAGAAAGTGCTCCTTTTTGTCACTTTGTCTCGGCTATATGAATATTATTAAGTTAAGTTATTTAACGTGCACTTTCTTAACCGACTGATCGTATCAGCACACAAGAATTTCTATGATTGAGCGAGCGGGCCTACCAATTTTGCCGGGAAATGTATTTTCACATACCTTTCAGGATTCTTTTACGTGCCACAATTGACATGGGACCGGCCCTTTCGAAGGAAGTTGTGCTACAAATTTGTATCTCTCAAGAAAAATCCGTCGACCCCAGCTGGATTTTAACCCACGAACACCGGATTATTAGATGAGCACTTTAGCCCAAGACCACCAAAGTCGACTAAATGTATATTAATTTTGCTAATAATGTAATCATGATATAGGTAGAACTTAAAAAGAAGTGTATCCGCATTTACTTGATGGAGAGCGTGAAAAAATTTACGCAAAACATTTAATAAACTCGGCCAAGATTAGTGACTCAACATCTCCACCATCCCGAAAAACAAACAAGACAAAACTTTATCCTGTATCCACCCACATGCACAATTATGAGGGTGTGTGTATGAATACACCCATCAGCCTTTTACGTTTGCTCGTATACATGCCAATGTGGACGGCCGTGACGGCCAGAAGTTAATTTATTGTTCAGTCTTGTCTAGACCAGTCCTTGGTGACCAACTCTTCGGTGGATTTCTTGTTCTGAGCTCTTCTGTGTCTCGGGCTATGGCGATATGGGATTAAACAAAACTTGGCCTTGATCGAGACTTTTCACAGCACGTCATGCTTTATGGGACGTGAAGTGCAATTGTGTGCGGGCATTTATTTTGCAGGGAGTGTTTTTGTAATATCTGGGTAGAAGGACAAAAAACATACACAGATGGACTTACAAATTATCTTAACATAGATATAGACTTACAAATTATCTTAACATAAGACAGCAACCCTTAACACCCAGCACTAGCACCAGGAATTGTAAAATCCGTGTGACAGGATGAACAAACAACGTATTTTGTTTTTTACCTCTAACCTGACTTAACCCTTGCTCCCCATTGCCTTTCGGCTATTGTCCCACTCCGGACTTGCAAGGCAGAAGCGTCTTGCAGGATGAGAGTGTAATAAAGCTATACTGGCAAATGAGGTGGTAAGAAATACACGTTCACCCACTTCGGGGGCCGCCTGATCTAAGATGTCACTCTCGCAATAGACTGGACTGCCGTTGACTGTGAGATCGGGACTCGATCCCGGTCGGGTGTATTGAGGGTTTTTTTATACAGGAACAGTTCTCCACTCCACGCAAATGCGGGTAAACTTTATCTAAATTCAAACTTCCTCATTCCTAGCACATTCAAATAATTAGTACACAGGCCACAGGCGTATAACCAACCCCAATGGGTAGTAAAACGCGGTTCTAAAAATAAAACAAAAACTTATTTATTAAATTACTAGCTCTTTGGAAAATGTAATAGGTAGTAGTTGTGATAGCACTGTGTTCTTGGGAGCATGGCGTGTTTATTTTTACTTGGTTAGAGGTAGGGTTGGGAAATTTTTGTTTTATTGTGAGCTGTGGGTGCTGGCGTAAGATGCTCGGGTGGTAGGTTGGGGTTGGATCATTTTTCTTTGGGATGGGATAGTGGTGGAATAGAATTTTCTTTGATTGGGATTTGATGTGACTGGGATACTGTATTTTCACCCTGGAACCAATGGGGTGGGACGATGCAAGGAGTAAAGGTTGTTAGCAAATACCTATCCAAACAATTAATAGCATTTAGAGACGAAAGTATTCCGGTAAAACTTTCATATCATTGAATATCAGGGGATGTATTCATGAATATTTGTATTATAATATTTAAGTATTAACATATCTGGTCTATGGCATACCTGACGTTAGTGAAAAATTCAGCCACCGAGCGCTGTAGTCGAGTCATGATTGTGAGAAAGTGAGCTAGAATCGCTGTTGTTATGGTTCTATTCTGACTCATTTGATAATGTTTCTGATGTATCTTTAGGAAAAATTAAATTTTGATAGAAACTTTTAAATTTTGCACATCTTGAGTGCATTTGTTCCATTTAAATATCTTGACTCTTCTTCCATAAAAGAAAAAAGTATCTGCATATTTTCCAAAGAGGGAAATTTTTCCATCTCCAATCTGTAAGTGTTGTATGTGTCTCCCTTACTCCTGAATAAGCCCTTATAACAGGTTTGTAACACTGGTGGGGAGAAAGGATGCAGAATTACGAAACACTCTGAATGTAGATGACAAAATGTTGACCACCCCTGTTGTAGATTATTTTATCTGTTAAAAAGTTCTCTTTGTTTCGAGGTCAGTGCGATTTAAAAATGCACACGCGCAGGCTTGAGAGAAGATAAACTTCTGTATGCACTTTTTTATCAGTGAAAATAAATAAACTCAAGATAAATTATTTATATACAGGGTGAACCAGAACATGTATTTATTTTACAGAGAAAGGTGTTAAATTAGACTTGTATGTTTTGACTGGCAATGGAGAAATTATAATACAAAGTGGGACACCAGCCGGGGGGAAAAAATACCTCAGTACACCCGTCCAGGATTCTAAAACAGAGCTACTCCGTCTGTCCTGGTGGGGTTACTAATTACCTCACCATCTCTTTAACCGGTAATTGAACTAATCGAGTGTTACACAAACGGTTATCATGTGGACAAAGGCGTCGTTCTTGTTCGGTATGGTTTGCCGTTTACGTGGAGATTGACATTAGAATCTCGGATGGCTATAGTTATGATTTATTTCCTAGATGGTTTCCCACCATCCCTTCACGTAAATGTGGGTACATTTCCTTTAAATTATACCTTTCTTATCCCTACCCATTTAGTGGAAATATGCTGATATCCCAGACTGGTAGTTAAACATGGAGCAAGTATTAGAGACACAACAGTGATCATATAATGTAGTCGTTTCGTCATAGCCTGGGATTTGATAACCGTGTTATAGTCGTAATTGCACCTGACTACCAATCTCGGGGTTCCAGGGTTGATTACCAGCTGGAACCATGGGTGATTTTCCCGAAAAGCTAATTATCCCAATGGTCACCAGATCTTGGTTGGTTAGGCTTCAGTTAGGTTTAAGAGTTTCCACTGGTTCCACAACCTCATACTCACTTTCATCAACTTCTCATTCCATCGGGACATGGAAAGAGCCTCCACGGAAAGGATATACGATTAGTACATTCGGGCGTCCCCTGAGCAACGGTACATTAGTACTGGCACAAACTGATCCACGAGTGATGTAGGCCAGGCATGCATGTATAGAAGATATTTTAAAAATAAAAATAAACATTTCATTGATCCCAATTTCACTACTGTCGAATAAATAATGTGGTTTTTATCATTTTGAAATGTTTTCTGGTTCGAGAGTAGTCGTGTATTTATTATTATTATTAGCACCGCGTCTTACTACCCGCTCGGGTTATACGCACTTACGCTAATGTGTAATGGTAGGGTGATTGTGAAGATGAAATGGAGGACCTACAGTTTAACGTGGAATCCGAACCACGGTGGAGGCCTGGCATGTGTATTTATTTACTATCCCTGTTAATCGGTCGTGGGATGATGGGCTCTTAGTGTTGACGTCGAGTTATTTGTTCTGAAGTGATCGCTTTTGTACAGATGATGCCAATTTCCACAACTGTCACATTCATATAACGACCTTTTGTGTGTGTGTTAGATACTTCGCATTTTTTTTTTGTCTGCTCCAAAAGACTACTCCTAATGTCGATGCTACTATAAAACCATTAATATTCCAAGTTTGGTATTTTTGTTTGCTACTGGTCTAAAACTTTCCATTTGGGCTAACCACCTCTTCAGACTAACCTATAAGGAATAAAAAGGTAAATGTTATGATAAATTTACAGGCATTCATGTGGAAGTAGAGTTGTAACCAACCATTTATGAGGAAAAACTTAAGTTAAACATTCTGTTGGAATTCGAGCCCCGACGGGGCTTAAAAAGTAGTGCAGGTATCGGCAGTTTGTGTATGTTTTATTTTTCCGTTCCAACGGTATCTGCATGGCCGGTCGCCTAGTTTAAGGCTGTGTTTATTAACCTTTTTTTTTCATTGTACAATCAGCTTTCGCTTTAGTCCTCGTAGAACATTAAACGTGCATGTTGGCATAACTGCGGGAGACTCGGCCATACGCATGCACAGAAACTCGGTGCTTACGATTTCCAAAATGTTTATCTTATTTTGTTTTAACGATTTTAATTAACAATAGCATAACGTTTACTCAACAATAATATAGCGTTGATAATATCTTGGGAGACCTAGTGAATCTTACGGCACAACCTTTGAGAACCATTGGTAAAGGGTGTCTCTCTCACAATTGACTGAATATCCGGTAACTGAGAAATTGGAGTTCGAATCGTGATTGGCTATAGACTACGGATTTTTCTTGTTCTTAATGGTTTCGCACTCTCCCTTACGTTGCTTTGTACACTTCTTCTAAATTATACCTTCCTCGTTATTTTCCCATTTAGGGAGGTTATGTTCACTGTCCGTACGGGTAGTAAGACGTGAAGCACAAAATTAGCCCTAAGCAAAATCACACAATTAGTGATGCTCTACTTGTAATCGAGATTAAAATAAGACCTCACGCATCATTAATAAGTCATAACACGGGATAATTTGAGTGATCGGATCCTGATGTTCAAAGTAGTTAATATTTAATACTAAATCACTCTTGCAAATTCAAGCTTTAATATATTTTAAACTGGTATTCTATATAATTACGTGTGTATTTTTTTCAAAATGAAGTTGTTTGTCTGACTTTTTTGTTTTGTTCTGTACGAATAAAGGTTTTTTTTTTCAATCATGGTTTCTAGCCAGACAAACAAATGTGAAGGTCCTGTCGTGGGCTATGTTCGTGCTATTTAATTGAGCCGGCGGCCACCAAGGTACGGGCGTACTAGCTGCTACTTAATACCTCCGTCTAGGTCTCTAGCTATTATCAAGAGGTAACAAAAAACCATATATTTAGGAAGAGTTGTATTGCTCATCATAGCTACGCAGTAAATCAGATAGACGTGAGACCATAATTATGGACAGCTGATTAGGGGCAAGTTATCATACGTAGATTTCTCATCAGAACTTTGCAGTAGCACAAACGTGAGACCATAATCAAAAACAGATTATTAGGGGCAAGAATTTTCGGGGGTGGATTGCTCATCGTAGCTGTGTAGTTGCTAAATTATGAGATCGTCTTCGGAAACTGATTGTTAGGGGCAATAATTGTCAGTAGTAGATTACCCATCGTCACTGTGCAGTGGCACAAACGTGAGACCATCATCAGAAACAGATTATTAGGGGTAATAGCTTTTAGGGGTGGATTGCTCATCATAGCTGTGCAGTAGCACAAACGTGAGATCATAATCGGAAACTGATTATTAGGGGCAAGAATGACCAAGCAGTCTAGGGGTAAGGTGTCAGACTTCTGTGCTGGGGGTCCGGGGTTCAACCCTCGGTCCCAGCACAGATTTATCTGATTGTCAAACCCTTCTTTCACCTCTGGCAAGACGTGTATTAATCACAACTTGTGAATGTGTGGTATGTCAGGCCTCCATCGTAGTTTGGATCCCACGTTAAACTGTAGGTCCTCCATTTCATCTCACAATCACCCTACCATTTTTACATTAGCTTAAGTGCGTATGACCCAAACGGGTAGTAAGACGCGGTGCTAATAATAATAATAATAATATTAGGGGCAAGACTTTTCAGTTGTAGATTGCCCATCGTACCTGCATAAAACTCAGAGGTGAGGCCATCATTGAAGACAATTGACTAGGAGTAAAAAGTATTTTGTTTCTAATCACAAAATTGTGACTAAATAGTCTAACGTTGTTACATAAAAATGAACAGTTTATGTATTTAGTATTCGGAGGAAAACCATTATCGATCACATCAGTAGATTCTCCTCCTAGGCATTGGATCATAGTTAAAATAAGTTGAGTCATAATTTATTCCTAAATTAATTATTTAAATTTTCACAAATAAAAAACTAAAACAAAATAAAAGTAAAACCATGTAAACTTGTATTTTGGTATATTTAAAACAGACAACCCTATCACTATACTCATAAACTCCCAAATGCTTATTTATTCTTTAAAGTTCTGACAATCAACATTCGAAGTTGGGCTCATGACCAGAAGCCAAAAAGCAGATTATTCCTTTCTTTGTGATAAAATCCAAGTAGGTGCAAGGGTGCACATGACTTCTTAATGTCTGACTCCTTTTTCACGGTCAGGCCGGTTATTAACGTCTGCCTAAAAAGCTTATTTGAGGGCTGTGAGCTAGATTCCTTGGAACTGTAAATTGGCATTTCGTTTTAAAGTCGTAAGTTATATAACTATTTTATTCAGAATGTTCACATATAAATTAAGTAGCATGAAATGTATCGCAAGGTAGTTTGTAAAATATGTCGAGTGATAATGGTGACGTCGCGTGTACGGTAGTCAAGGAGATAAAGGTAGAATCGTCCATATATTATGTCAAAGATATGTTGGTATATTTAAAGTGCACTCTTTTACACAATGTACAGTACAAGCAAATGATAAACAAACTTTATTTAGCCTATGACGATATTTATAATACTACACACCCAGCCATACATAGCCATACCATTCCCTTCAGAATACCGGTGCAGGTGAACCATCACTTTGATAAGTTAATAACAGTAGAATCAAATTAAATGAAGAAAGTATTGTTACAGGATTAAGGATCCCAGCTAAGTAATAAAAAATATACAAATATGGCAATTTATTTAACACATAAATCATTTCAAAGGTAGTAAATACAAATATATACAGGTATATGAATATTAATAAATATATATAATTATATATAACCCACCTCGGTATTGTAGTTGGCTAACGCGCTTGTTTCATGGAGAGACAGCCTGCCGAGGATGGGGAGATCAATGTTTGAATTTCGGTTGGGTGAACTCTGGGGGGAGATTTTTTCCTAAAATGGTTTTTCGCTCTCCCTCCCCGCAAATGTAGGTTCACTTCCTCTAAATTCAACCTTCCCAATTCTTAATCCATTAGCGTAATTGGTACTTAAGCGTATAACATGAATTATCAGTAAGACGCGGCGCTAAATTATATTTATATATATATATATATATATATATATATATATATATATATATATATATANTATATATATATATATATATATATATATATATATATATATATATATATATATGAACAAATTGAATTGAAGTCCATGTGTATTCAAGGTCAATACACAAGTATTTGGTAACATTTATGTACTAGTCCCTAAATATTTGAGCATTAGCTCCAAATATCTGGAATCAGATTAGCTCCAAGCACTTCTTTGTGGGCTCAACCAGTAGTATTATTTTGAGAGAGTAACTAATATTTAAACAAACTTGATACAATATTAATAAGAAATACAGTACTATACAACTGTACTAAGGCTAGGGTGTTTACCCTCAGCGGTTGTAGGGATATTCATTAATGGGTAAATTGCCAGCAGGCACAACCCCTAATGGTATACAGGCTAATCCACACAATTAACAAGATTCATAAGGACCTGCAAAAGGAACATTGTTTCAAAATCTAGTATAATCCAATCAGGACACCATAAGCTAATGGTACCTTTATTTAAGTTTATTCCCAGCTGGAAACTTAAACAGGCAGAAATATGTGCGGAATGTGTGACCATCGATAGGCCTGAATGGTATAAAACTCTCCTATAAACCACTTGGGAATAATACAGTAACCAACCTGCATGCAGCGAACCATTTAATTAGTTTGTACCAAAAGGATGGCCCCCAAGCCATATTCAAAACTATACACATTAGAACTGACAAATAACATGATAAAGCCTTTCACTATGAAACAATTTTAATATCAAAGTGTGTTAAAGGAAAAGCAAATATAAATTGTGTACATACAACTTATAAAAGGGTTAATCATAACTATATTTATCCTCAACATTCAATCTATGAATTAAATTAACTTGAACTCATATCTTTGTAAATTATAAACAATATCAAAGTATTAATTCAAATTATAATTCACAAAGAACTTTTGGGTTTTTGGAGGAGATTATATAGTTGAAAGCTTCTGATGTTTCAAAGAAAACTGACGAATTGAAACATGTTTCACAGTGATCTATAATCATCAATAGTTGATGAATGTTTACATTTGAAAGCATTGCTCGAGCAGCAGATCCCTAAAGATGAAACATAGATGAGTCTGATTAAAGTAAACAGGTTTATACGCAAGGAAGATATGGAGGAGATCTCCTCAAATGTCGATATAGCTCTTAGGATGGCCTTAAGCGCACCAGATAACAAATTGCTCTGGATAATGGAGAACGGTCATTTTCTACCTTTCGCCGTGTCAAGAATTATTTAAGATCAACCACCATAGCCGAGATACTGTCAGCAGTGGTACTGCTCACAATTGAAGGAGAAATTACAAATAATAATAATAATAATAATTTGTATGATGCATTTGCTTGCAGCAAAGCAGGAAAAAGGTGATTGTGTTGTGATTGGACAGTCTTGTGTCCTTCTTTAAGAAAAAGCTACAATAAAAATGTGTTGCTAATGTATTTATTTAGGGAGCAATTTATTTATTTATAATATTTAGTATTTTAAAAACATGTAAATCTGGCCCTGCCTCTGACACTGAACCAGGGTGTCCGAGTCCTGTTTTGGACCGTCTTTAACTATCTGGTCATGAAGACTGGCATTCTGCTTGATCAACAACTTGGTGGTGCCATCGTTGCTTATAATTGGGGACAGGTATTGGTGTTAAGGGCCGATTGGCATAGCCTGTGGCTTGTCGTGGGTTTTGTTTTGTTCAAATGACGCCACACATGTTTATTTTCATGGCATATTTCTTTTCTAACGCATTTTTACGCGTTTGATTACTCAACTAGTAGAGGGGGGAGGAAGGTTCGATTATTTACGTTAAGAGATGGCGTAGAACTATCTAGGAAAAACCATCCTGAGAACACCCGGCCGGGATTTGATTCTCAGCTTCCTTACATCGTTAAGAGGGGGTTAAGAAATCTTGTAACCGACTCGAAGTCGAATTAACATTAATGGCTTGGAATTCACTCGTATAGGGTGGCCAGGTGGATTCCCTCCTCCGCTTCCCCCATATTCCTTGTCTTTTTTTTCTTGGATTAGATCCAACACCTGCGTCCGAATTCTGCACACAAAAAAAAAGGAGTTGGGTAAAGGGGTGTAGCTTGTTCAAGATTTAAGATCATTTAAAGGTGTATTTAATATGCAATTTCTAGCTCATATTATATCAGCACACGAATGATTACAGATTGATTCCCAGTCTGCAATTAGTCGGACGTGCACTCGTATTACGCACTCGCAAGACGTACTGTGTTTGTTTTTTGCATAAATAAATACTGTCTACAGTAAAACGTCTGTCAAAGAAATTTAAACCCATATATCTCCATCATAGTCAGATTAAAGTTTACAGACACGAGCTAAATAGACTCAAATTGTTAAATGAAAAAATAGTTAAATTATTGCTCTTATTAAAGAATTTAAATGCAATACCTTTTACTATATATTTTAACGAACTTTTATGCGTGACCGAATAACTAGTTGCTTTATTTGAATACAGTAGTGCACCCATATTAGTTTCTGATTTGCTGAATTCAAGCCAACGCAACTGCATAAACGCAAGAGATAGAAAATGTTCATTTCCTTCCGACAAGCGGTTCCGGCAATCCGGACGTGCAAGTGCGCTTGCGTATGCTATTGCAGACAGACAATATAATGAGTACGAGTCCGAAAAGGTGGTGTGACTGGTTGTAGATTGGGCTGCATAACCAATAACTTGACCCGACACTCCACTCAGTGGCCCTCTTCTATAACTTGGCAGGGAATTCATCACCGTATTTCATCAATGATACATTATTCGGCCAGACCGGGAATCGAAACTGGAACCCTTACCTCTGTGTACAGGCACGCTACCGAGTTAATTAGCACCAGTGGGAGCATGGATTAAATGAAAAGCTCGTCTAAGCTCAGTTTTTGGTGACAAGCGGTCGATGTTAGAACCCCGGCCGGGGCTATTCGGTGTGGTGCTTCCTAAAATGATTCACCTCTCAGCCTCTCCCTTAACTTATACAAGCATACATTTATTTTATATTCTACCTTCCTCATTCCTACCCCATCAACGTAATTAAAGGCGGGTAGCCCTAATAGGCAATAGGACGCGAAGTATAAAAATATGAGTTGTCTAATTGGGTAGAATGTTATAACCTTGGTTCAAAAATTGCACATATTGTCGTTATTTTATACATAAAAAAAACTATATTCACGTATTAAGTATTACCTGGTGCGAATGATTTGCAGCTCACTCTAATGTGTTCATCAAGAGAAATAATAACCCCCACTTAATAGTATTACCATTATAATTATTAGTGCAGTTCTTCTCATGTACCCAAGAACTTACACTTTTTCTAATGGAACTATAAGGGCGGTGGAGAGGGGTTCCTGGTCACTGCAAGACAGGCATAAGGGACACCAAATCTTAGTTTCGGAAGAGAGTATTCTCAACTGCCATGCGCATCAACTGATTTTTCCTTATACTTTGTAGGCGATTGCTGGTAAATTCCTTTGAATGATTTATTTGAGGTATTTAACGTGCACTTTCTGAAAAGGCTGATTAATTCAGCACATTACTAGTTTAATTTTAGAGCAGACACACCTCCCAGCCTTATATTTATCACTTTGAAAAGGAAAGCTCCAGTTTCGCCAGTGATGAATATTTTTCGGAATCGGCGGGAATCGATTCCGGGACTTATTTTTCTCATATTCTGGTATAACTGAAAAAAATTAAAATTAATTGAAATTGGAGATTCCCCTTTCGCAGTAATGGATCAATAGCTGGGGAAATAGTTTCTGTCTAGATTCTAGAATTAAGTTAGTTTGTAAGCCGTATGTTGATATAATTCTTTGGCTGTGAAATTATGATAGGACCAAAGAGTTAAATACTACTAGTAAAAATGTATCCCACTTTATAATAAAATAAGATATTACATGTTTGGGCGGATGAATTGCATTTAAAAAAAAATTAAACTACCTTAGGTATTTCATATGAAAGAACAGGACTAGAGAGATTGAATTTTGAAAGGTGTATCCAAAAAGTGGGTTGAATAGGATGATAGCGGCGTTTGTGTCAAGCCGCCTTATTTCGTCTCATGCGCCTTTCTTCCCCGGATGAATCCTTGTCTGTCCTAGACTGTTGGTACAGTAATTACTCCATTTATTTTGGCAGGTGTCATGATATAGAACAAGAGCCAAGGCTGTGAATAAAAAAAAGTCTAATGACTTGTAACAAATCCTATTGGTCAGCTGCAGTTGCGTTTATCTCAGTGAGACAAAACTGAAAACTGCTACACATGCACACGAGCTCACTGAGGCCTTCGCATGAAACAATTTGGTAGGGCATGCAAGACTTGACTCTGCACATAATAAGTTATCAGCACAGTTTGACAAGGGGACAGAGACATCTAGCATTGTCTTGTCTGGGTTTGCCGGAGACGAGGAGGTCAGTTTTTTCTGCACCACGTCCAAGATATTAATCCTAATAATAAATAATAATTGTGAGTCTGGGTTATATCAATGTGTAGTTTAGTTTGCGGAAAGAATATCTAGTACTAATGTACCTTTGCCCAGGAATCTCCCGAATGTACTAATCGTACATCCTTTTCGTGGAGGTTCTTTCCATGTCTACGGGATGATAGGATGTTGCTAGTGAAAATCACGGGGTAAAGTCAATAAAGATCTTAACCTAACTCAAGCCTAACTAATCAAACCCTAATGAAAATGGGAATTATTCCCCTAAAGGGGAAAATACCAGGTCCCAGGCGGGAATTGATCCCGGAGCCTCCAAGTCAGTAGCAAATTGTTTTGACCACTATTCCACGAGGTCGATTATATTTACTCTAATAGTTTAAGGATGATGAAGGGAGAATCTATAAGAAATAGATAAGCATTTGAGTGGATGTAGAGTGGGAAACTATATAGTATAAAACATCCTCAGTACACAAGCAAGGGATTAAGGTCCCGATCTCCTCATTCTTGCCAATCCCGTTTATAGAGCATTCCACACTTAAATTGCAGTACAAGGTATTATACCCCTATAGACTAACAGATGAAGTAACCAGCTACCCGTAACGACGGTTGAAATGTCCAAGGCGTTAAGCTTATACTATACTTTGTCACCGTTAGTGGTCAGGCCAGGGTTAGAATCCTGGCTGAATTCACTAGCGTGATCCCAACACCTTAGTACAGTAAGTGTGTATCAACTGGGCTAGAGGTTCCGGTTTCCATTCGCGGCATGGTCGAAGATTTATGATTGGTAAATATATGTCGGGTGGGGTTCTGTATATTGTGTTTTTCTTAGTATTAGGGTAGTTTGTAGAGTAGCGTGTTGGCATAATCATTGTGTTTTTCTTAGTATTAGGGTAGTTTGTAGAGTAGTGTGTTGACATAATAATTGTGTTTTTCTTAGTATTAGGGTAGTTTGTAGAGTAGCGTGTTGGCATAATCATTGTGTTTTTCTTAGTATTAGAGTAGTTTGTAGAGTAGCGTGTTGGCATAATCATTGGGTTTTTCTTAGTATTAGGGTAGTTTGTAGAGTAGTGAGTTGACATAATCATTGTGTTTTTCTTAGTATTAGGGTAGTTTGTAGAGTAGGGTGTTGGCATAATCATTGTGTTTTTCTTAGTATTCGGGTAGTTTGTGGAGTAGCGTGTTGGCATAATCATTGTGTTTAAAAAACACTTACTCTTATAAACTTTCCTCGTCCTTACGCCACTATAATATTAATTTTAATTAGTATCACTTGCCGTTTTCCAAAACACAAGCGCCAGACGTAGCATTACATGTAAATCCTATGTTGCAATTGCGGGTATATAAAAGATAATATATGTTTTATTATAAACTATTCCAACTTAGCAAAACCTAACCTTCAATGTGGAAAAAATGAATACTATTAAAATTTGTATCTATTGCCGTGTGGAAGCTTAGGATAGTTTTCATTATAAACATTTTTTTGATGGACATTTTAGAATAGTGTCATATTGACGATTTCGATGTTGTGTTGTTCAGTATGTACGAACGATTTAGCGTCAGTTATCTTAGTAAATATATATATATATATTATATAATCTATCATAATCATTATAGTATATGGGATAATAATTTCCATTTCGTGAAATGGGCAAAAGTTCATGAAATTTTTACCCGGTTCAAGAAATGGTCAAAAACAAAGGCCAATTCACGGAATGGTTGGAAATTGTTGCAAACATTAACTATTCTCAAAACTAGGATTAACACAAAAATCGTCTGAAAACACGACGAATATTTCGTAGCAGCTACTTTTCTAGTTATTTCCTGTTAGTTGCAAACATGATTTGGATTTAAGATTTATATCGCATAAAGACGTATAAAAAACATCGCTCATGTATATGGGTCATTAGCTAGAAACACAATAAATAAAAACAAGTTTAGCCAAGCATGAAGCGGCGCAAACACTTACTTTAGTTAGAGAACAATAATTATACAATTAAAATTAAATGCACCAAAAAACACTGTATTTAGAGTACTTGCTTCTATAAGTGTCTTTCTGAGTTCTTATAAAACATGTAAATGCACTTCATTTTATGGTTAGCTTACGATTCCCCCCTTTATACTCTTGATGGTTTTAAATAAATTTTAGTATGTGCATCTCCGTCCCCCTTCCTCCCTCCTTCTTCTGGTCGAGGTTTTACTTGTTTAAAAGTATTTATCGTCGATTCCAGCAAAGCCTTATATTCGTCATTGTGTATTTTATGTGGGCTACCTGCATGGATAAAATGTTTAAATTAATTCCTTTTCTGTAAAAAAAAACAACCACTGAAAAGCGCTTGAAATGTCAAAAAAAGTGAATTTAATAAAACATTGGTTTGTTTAGCATTTATGCTTGTTTTAGTCATTTTAAATGCATTTTATAAATGATTACCCCCATAAACATATAAAATGGGGGTTCATGTAACATATGCTTAGACTATATATATGTAATTATATTAATTGATAAAATTATTTTATGATAATAATTTAATATTAAATATATTACAATTATACTAAGTATGATAAATATTAAATATATCACAGTTATAATAAGTATGATAAATATATATATGCATTTATAAATTATTGCATATTTTATAAATTACAGTTTTCACCATAGATTGGTGACTAATATCTACCCGCCTTGCTTAATCAAAAGTTTAAACCCTTAATCATTAATTCATAATATAAAGAAGGCTTTCAGTTGTTTTTATTCTAACCCATATATTGACCTACACTTATTAGCGTATAAAATTAATGACAGATTAGCGTATAAAATTAATGACAGATGAGAGGTGTGGACAGGTTCTAGTGGATAAAGGAGATAAAACGAAGAAAATATCTTGAATAGAAAATTTTCCAACAAATGTTATTTTAATTATTTTTTCTCCAATATTGTTTACCCATTTAAATGGAACAAGGGCACAAAATATCCTAAGTTTACCCTTTGGTTTAATTTCTCTCTAGGAAACCTGAAACTTTATCAAAGGAGTCACAATAAATTAATGCAATCCTTTTCTCCGGAATTAAGTCATCAGACAATTTTCAGGAAAAAGTATCTCTTTAGTTAACGATTGAAAAGCGCTAAAATGAGTGGGAAACGTGATGCCCACGTTACACGTTGTATGTATAATGTTCAAACTCCACATGACAAGTCCAGCCAATCAAAAATGCTGGTAAAAAAATTAATAATATGTTCCAATATACAATAATCAAGTGATTTTAATGCGAATATAAAAGGATCACAATTAAATTTGTTTAATTTGATACATATTATTCAAGTCAATTAAACTAGACAATATGTGCAATAGGTATAATTTCAAGAGATTTTCATGAAAAGCTGAAAACAATATAATTTTCATGGATTCTTCTCGTGAAATGTTTCAGTTCTGAGATCAAAAGTAGATTATTAGAAATTAACACACACATATATAATTGTAGGAAAGTTAATGTCTCATTTATCATATTCATTAATATAAGTAACTAATATAATACAACCATAATATAGAAAAAAGGTATAAAAATGGCATAATATACCTAATAAAATGTGATACTGCCAGTCAAAATAAAAAACCATATATATTTATATAGTTCATAGATTGCAGCATTAGTCAATCTAGAACATGCAAGTATGACGTAAGACTAAAGAACTTTTTATTTCAACTCTCCTGAAACAACAGTCACGTATTCGTACCAAGTCATGTTTAAAATTATTATTATTATTATTATTATTAGCACTGCGTCTTACTAACCGTTTGGGTTGTACGCACTTACGCTAATGAGTAATGGTAGGGTGATTGTGAGATGAAATTGAGGACCTACAGTTTAACGTGGAATCCGAACCACAATAGAGGCCTGGCATTCCCCACATTCACAAGAAGTCTTGTCAGAGGTGAAGGAAGGGTTTGGTACTCAGATAAATCTGTGCCGGGCATGTTTAAAAAATATAGGATGTTTTGCCAAGTTGCATAACACAGTATTGCAAAACTAGTAACTTAAGGGAAACACCCCCCTTTTTTATGTAACAGTGAGTTTTTAGAACTTTTTAGGAGAGGGGGAGGGGGGCCGGACAAGGACACAAAGTCCGAAATACTCTACATACTCAGCTACCCAGTTCAACCAACTTGTGGGGAGAATATCCTACAGCTTGTGTCTCTATTTTGCGTGCAGGTTGGAAGCCCCAACATATCTTGGAAGTCAGAGTTAGATAACAACAGCGCCAGGAGGTCGGGTGTTCGATACCAGCTGTAGCTACAACATCGAAGATAGGTCAGGGCACAGACTGATGAGAAGAGACATGCATAGAGAGAGGAAGAACATTTTTTAAACTCTTTCAATTATTTTTAAACTCTGCATTACATTTTACACAAGTATTGTATCTATTTCTATAAACAAGATAAAAATGAACTCTTACAGCTATTCGCCACAACCTACCCATCCTACCAAGCCCATCCTGGCACGTAGACTCACGGGTACGGGGGGAAGTGAGCTACATATACAATATACACTTGTTCATGAAGAGTTTCCAAACTTTTAAACAACCACGTCTTTTTTTTTAATACGATTTTTCAAATCCCTTTTCACGTGTCAGTTTTCTAAATTCTATTCGATTTTATATAATCGGCAATCTTTCTTGTTCCGTTTTGCAGGGAAGTTAATTTAAAATAATAAATAAAATATATAATTATTGCATATAGCCTACCTATATATATAGGCTATATGCAATAAGTATATATTTTATTTCTATATATTATATATATATATTATATATATATATATATTATATATATATATATATATCATTGCGTTTTACAAGCTGTTCAGGTTATATGTATATATGATTTATAATCATTCTAATGGAATTGGGACGCGGAAGGAAGCATTTTAGACTTAATATACACGCATTTAACTAGAAGGAGAGTGGGAAACTCTTTAAGAAAAATACTCACTAAATCCGATTGGGATTTGAATCCCGATCTCTCCATCATCAGCAGGCCAGGTTAACACAAGAGTGCTGCCTTAAACCATTTGGCCATTGAAGCGGGGGAGATAACGTTGCGTTAGAATTTTGAAGGCGTAGAATTTCCCGTTTTCTGCCCACACAAATCCTTTGCGTGCCTAGTGCATTTCAAATATGAAACATTGATCAAATTTTTTTTGTCAAAATATAGGCTATACGTAATCAATGGTGGATCTCATTTACCTAGATGGGTGTAGGTGGAGGGGGGAGGCACCTTATCCCCCAGTGGGTTTTTTTCTGTTTGAAGAGAATACAAATGGCTTAGAGTGAAAACTGGCAACATATACAATTATTTTCAGGAGCGAAATATTTCCCAAAACTCTTAAGGTATGTACACAATATTCTTTTACTAATTTAAACTTGAGATTACCAATTTTTGTAGTTTTAGTGTATGAAAATTTCAATTTGACTCCACCCCCCTTATTTTTCTCTTCCTTCCTGAAATAAGTGTCTGTAGGGGTAGATAGAGAGACAGCAACGTTTCCCAAGTAAGGAACCGTGTAGCTATATTTTAAGTAGTCCGTGAACTCACATATTTCAAAACGCTGTCTCCAAAAGAAATCCCCTAGATCAGAAGCTATAAATCTGGTGTCTAAGAAGATTCCTGTGGGGGGAAGGGGGCGGAGGTGATCCACGAAACAACTTTAAAAAATTAATCTATTTTTATTTGTATTTTCCCATCATATCCAAAAAATCGCTATTCACAATTTGCTTAAATATGTTGCTTCTTTTCATTACTGGGTGACTAAATTTATTCTTTCTTTTATTAACAGAAAATGAGTTACGTAGAATACTATCATTGGCTTCATGGGGTCCGTAATATGGAAAAGGTTGGGCCCCACTGTCTTAGATGACTTTTAGCCAGGCGTTTTATAAGGCAGTGAAGCACTTGGGGTCACGGGCTGTTCACACCACACCCTGTGAGCCACGAGTTAGTTTATAGATATCGGGGTACGTTGTTGAATAAACTTGATTGAAAACTTATATGAAATATCCAAGGTTTTGATTATTAACAATAAAGCGAATCTGAACACTGTCTTAGTTACAAATCTAACAATCGCTGAATTAAAAATTAATAATAAAAGTAATAATTAAGTATGTAAGTAAATACACATAAAACATAATAAAATAAACAGCTAATAGAGAAAAATAAAAACTATTCAGTTTAACATTTAAATACTAGTATCTTATAATATTCAATCACTACAAAGTTCACATTCAATGTCTACGTCACCTCTGTCATTCATGTAAGTCTTTTAGTGGTCACCGACGCGCTAATCTACACTCACCATGCCGACCCACGATCCACGAACACTGGACACGCTGTCCCTCACCTGGACATTCTGGTTTACTAACGTCACTAGCCTGAACCACTGACTGCTGAGCCGGCCATATATATGAGCTTCACTCAAGAGTCTTGAATTATCTATTTTCGGTGTACTGGACTCGAAGCAAATGAATCCAAACTCTTCTAGTCTTCTCCTTTTAAGTAAGTTCCTCCCCCATTCCGTCTTAATCGCCTGGGAGTAAGACTAGCCTAGATAACTGCTAAACCAGTATGGAGAGAGAGAAAGAGATAACATAGAAGGCAAACAGTCAATAGGACCCTAATCGTCTTTACAATATTTTTTTAATGAATTTCTGCGCATCTTACAAATCAAGTAGCTCAAAAAACTGGCTGTACAATCAAATTTGAGGTTAAAACTGAATCGCTTCAATCAAACATACTTTATTTTAATCCAAATAAATTGCACCATCCATATAATTAAACTATAATTTTTATATATACACCTCATGTTCTCCAAATGTATAAATAAAACTTAGGTCTCTATACTAGGAAAAGTTGTTTATATTTGTCCATTCCAAATTAGAGCACAACACTAAATTTAAGATGAGGGGGGATTAGGTCCCCTCACACACAACACATAAAACCTGGTCGGTTGTACAATCACTAGACGCGTTCCCTTACACTGTTGCGGACGGCCAGGCGACCCGCCCTATTTCGTGTATCTCTGCCACGAGCAAGCATCACCCGCTATTTGGCCTCCCCCCCAGTCTCACAAGACTAGGAGGGGGGTCACGACTCCCCCGATTTTACTCCTCGGTCACCTGCTGATGTCGACAAAGGGGTTCACGACGCTGTCCCTGATACGGCTGTAAGGATGGGCAGGAGCGTTGTAATCGCCGATGCCCCGGACGATCTGGTTGGAGCTGGCTAGCGCCCGACTGGAAAGATCTCTCCGCCAGACCGCGGATACGGCTGTCCAGGGATGGGAGGCCTGACATGGTCAGGAGAACGTGTTTTGGGATGCGGGGTGGGGACCCGAGGATCAGGTGCACCTATTGTGATCGAGATGTTCTCTACATATAATTAAAAGAACTTTAAATGAGGTCATAATACTTAACTGATTGGGAATCACTGTTACAGCGGGTTTCAGCACCATAATGACAGTCCTAGCAAAATAAAGAAAAAAACATTTTGTGTGGGTAATGAAAAGATACCCCACATAAGCTCTTAAGGGCTAACATATACGATTACTTCTGATTTATTGAACATGAACTAAGCTAAACACTGCGTGCTGTTCGATCCTTCTATTACAACACTAGCGCTCGACTGTTAAGGAAAGCTCAATCCATCCGCAACCAACTTCGCTGGCTCGTATAGTAAAATAAAAGAAAGAAATTTTCTTCGTACTATGAAGTGTCATCTTGTTTTTTCTATTTGACTCTAAGAGTGAAATGACACTTGTCATCTTAAGTGAGTGAATAGGTTGCGTTCTGCGTTGTTTAATTTGTACAAGTAAAAAATGTTTTTGCTTATTAAACAATTTTTCTTTATGGAGGTCACACCCATGAGCACATGTTACTCGCACACACATACACCAAACAATGGTCCGGTCACGTACGGTGAATAAACACGTATGCTTGTCGGTTACAACGCTGATGAAGTGACTTGCCGCTAAAGAACCTAGAGAGGGATCAAGTCAGAGATTACATTAGAGAGGCTAGTTCGTGTCAAATGGAAGTGTGTGACATTATAGATCACTTAAGTTGGTCTCCCCACCCCCAAAACTAAAATTTAAATACAGCACCGTTTTGCACCTATTTTGCACCTATTTTGCACCGTTTTGCACCCAAGTATTACGTTTTGCACCCTAACCCAAGAGGAGGTACGACTGTTTATGTTAAGGAGGGGGGCCAAGTTAAGGGTAGCCCCGCAACTATCAAAATGTTGGATTTTTTTCATGCCAACTTAACATTTCTGTTTTGCACCGTTTTGCACCTAAGCATGGCGTTTTGCACCTAAATAGTTTTTAAAGAAAAAAATATTTAAAATGGAAAAAAGTGGGGGGGCCAAGTTAAGCGTAGCATCACTGATTGGGGTTTTTTTTCAATGCAAAAATAAGAGTCCTGTTTTGCACCCTAATAGATTAGCGAGAAAAAAAATTTAATATACAAAAAAATTAAGTCTTTGGACCTTTCCTCCAGCCCCCACACCCTCAAATTAAGAATGTAAATATACCATATTTTCTACATATTTAGCACCATTTTGGACCCTAATAGTTTTTTAAGAAAAATAAATAAATTTAAAGTTAATAAATGTTCGATGGCCAAGTTAAGTGTAAACCCCCCAATTTAGAAAAAAAAAGATTTTTTTTGTAAAACTCACTTAAGTTTTCCTCGGGAAACCATCTTTTCTAAGTACAATAAAAACCTTTTTTACAAAAAAACAAACAACATTGTCCAAACAATTTTTTTAATATTTCAAATTTAAAAAAAAATTGTTAACTATTCTCAAATTATATATATTTGCTAAAAATAAATATATCTTCTTATTTATCATGATAAACAATTAACATAAACAGTCGTACCTCCTCTTGGGTTAGGGTGCAAAACGGTGCAAAATAGGTGCAAAACGGTGGTACACTTAAATTTAAATTTTGATGGGGTGGGGGGGCCAACTTAAGTGATCTTGACATTATTCATTTGTCATTATTTCATTTGTGGGCCACCATCCCTTAAGTCCCCCGCCATCTTGTTTATTGCGAGCCTACAACTTTAGACAGTGTGGTCATTTATGCAGACAGTATTTCAAAACGTATATTTTAAAAAAAGAAAGTTTGCACCCACACCGGTATACACGGGGACAAAGCGTCATCTTACTTTTTATACATTTTTTTCAAATAACGATAAGGCTTAATTTCGAATCATGACTGGGGATATTGAGGTGTTTATATACTTTCCCTCTATAGCATATGTGGGGGTAGGCCTACATAATTTCTCTAAATGTTACCGGCCTGATCCCTAACCCATCCCCACTCAATTCTTGTGAATACGTGGATATTCCAGAAAGCGTAAAGACGTGACGGTCGAGGGAAAGGGGGGTCAATATATGTGACGTCTTGTTTCCTCTTCCTTGTTTTTTTTGTCACTTTTGGGGTTTTTGCGCTGGCCCACCCAGTAAGATTCGGATGCGTAATCAGATTCATGGAAGTGATGGGAAACAAAAGCGACTTATTAGGTGTGGTGACGACTTCATAACTCTCCTCCCTCTTTCCCTCGAACCAACAAGAATCCTCCCGGTATTGTATTTGACTGGGTTCTTCTTGGTCCTCCCCACCTTCCTCTGGTCTCAACAGGGTCAGTATACTAATACTACATTGATGGGCTAGAGAAGATCTGAGGATCTAAAGGCATTTTATCAAACATTTCCGTGAAGAGAGTGTGAGGAAACTATTTGGAGGGGTAAGTACCTCAGTGTACAAGGTTAAGATTCAAAACCAACTTCAAACTCATCATCAAGCGGCCACTCCAAACGATACCGACGCCTTTGTCCACGTAACAACCACCGGTAATACCGGTTTTACTACTGAAAACGTTATTCTCAGGGGACTTTTCTTCGCAATACGCTTTAGAACCAGTACTTGCTATCAATGGCGTTCATCTACTAAACTAAGGGAACAGGATGGAAAGGTTGAATAGTGCTTAGTACTAGCTTTAGACGACTCAAACTTAGCCAACTTAAAGAACCTTCTACCCAAGCGTTGGGACGCGTTGTGGACGTCCAGAAATTACGAGTTTTAAGAATTGATTTGTTATTTCAAAACAAAGTCCATGCAAAAACAGAGGGGAAAGGTATAGGTGTTCTAGTTAAATTTTAAGTTTCATAAATTAAAGTAATCACTAAAATCTTAAATTAATTCCCTATAAACAACTATTCCGGTGAAATATATCAGTTGTGAGATCAAATTAAATAGTTAGAAACATAGATTTAGTCTTCCAACAAATAAAGTTTTTTCTTAACAGAATACCATCAGAACATTCTGAGATAATTAATTATTTAAGGATTGTTTTAGTAGTTATAAAGTTTCAAAATTGCTGTTACTGTCAAAAAGATCTGTGTGTATATTTTCCTTCAAATAGGTTGTAATACTATGGGATTAAAAGCGCCACACTTTGGGCGCCAATAATAATAATATCGGATAAAAATGCGCCACGCTTTGGGCGTCAATATAAAAACTATGTGATCAATCTCCCCGCTTCGGGCGTCGATTGATACACAACGGATTAATTCCCAGATAAAAGATGATGTGATGACTTTAGGTTGTCTTAAGCTCCGTGATCGAGCGCCTATCACCACTGTACGGAAAATATACCGTTTAATCAGCTGTATATAGCCCCGTGTTCGAGCACTAATTAAATCGGTATTAATATTATTAAAGAAAGAAAAATGTTGTTGGTTGTTATTTCACACACGGTTTATTTATATTACACCAGTAGATTGCTTGCACATATTTCAATTAAATATTTCATATCACTGCACACTTGTGATATTGAAGTGACTTATATTATAATGTGTTGGACTGTGACTGACTCGTGCGTGAGCGAGGTCCTGGAGATCGTCCTCCTCATCGTCGTCAATTGCTATTGCTATACTGTAAACATACGCACTATGGTCTATATATGACATACCCCTTGCATTTTCTCTCTTGGTCAACAAAGTAAAAACTAACCAATAGACAGAGTCCTGGCGACACATTTTGTGAGGGCTAGCTTCTTATTGGTATAAAGAAATGGCATGTTCTGCCAAATACTATGAACCTCCTCCCTTCAACAGGAATTGACGCAGTTACTCTTTTACCAGGAAAGAAGGTATAAAAAAAATATTTTAGGGGTGAAGTCCTTTTCACCTCATTCTGAGAAACGCGTGTTTGTTCATGGATGAATCTTAAAAGGATACTCTACCTATATTACTTTAAAGAAAAATTACCTTCATCCATGACTTTTTACATAATT
>CABFVX010000555.1:244370-268009 GCA_902151425.1 Timema shepardi
TTTCACCTCATTCTGAGAAACGCGTGTTTGTTCATGGATGAATCTTAAAAGGATACTCTACCTATATTACTTTAAAGAAAAATTACCTTCATCCATGACTTTTTACATAATTTAGATTAATCCAAATCAATACATTACAAGGTGGTGACCTTGAATGAACGATAGCTTTAATTGAACACCTTATCGCCTGTATTTGATAACGATGCGCTCTACCTTACATAACTGTAGGGCAAATATTATCAAATACATCTCATGGCGTCATTATTTCAAATGTAGATTCTAGAAACTCAAAAGTTTTGGTCATTTATTTAGTTAAGGCCTATAGTTTTAACTGCTCTATTTTATAGTTCATTTATGAGAAAGAAGAGTATAAAAATACATTGCGGAAAAAACCCTGGCAGTTTATTACATGATCTAAGGCGTCGGACTTACAATAGAATGTTTTGTAAGAGACAGAGATCGAGGTTTGAATTTAGGCTGGGTACACTTAAGTGCGGTGATTTTATATTCATTATTTTAAGTGTGACTTTACCATTTCTACGTCTTATATTAAGCCGTTAATAACCTTGGCGTTAAACGTAGGACAAAAATAAGCGTGGATTTTATTTAAACTTCGAATTGTAACACTCTTTAAGAGACCCGGTAAAGACCAATCACATTAACCATTCATCCATTTATAAAAGTTAAATTATTTAGTGAAAGCAAAATAACACCCTAGCCCAATCCAAGTCATGTGGACTAATCTTGCAATCAAACCTAGTTATAGCACTACTTAGCTAAAGAGTAATTGAACCCCGGCTTGGTCAAAATCAAACACTAACCGTGCAACCAGCCTTAATTGTAGCACTACTTAGTGCAGGAGAAACTAAACCTTGGCCCGGTCAGTTTGACACAAACCCTGCAATCTTCACTGCACGTTTTTAGACATGGACATTATCCCCTACACCTTGTCATAAAGCACGGATAATCGGTTGTTTCGTGCTCACCATTTTACTCTTCTATTAAACCTAATTCTCAGCTCTCAGAGAGAAACTTCTTATCTGCCCCATAACGTTATAGGGGCAAAGGTTATGTAACATTTGTTGGCAAAAAAATGCTTCAGTAGTTAACTTTAGTTTCATTTCTTACACATAGTAATCTCAACAGTTCTTGAATATTTGTCGCGAGCGTAGTGGAATTTTAACATAGATTTTTGTGATGAAGAGAAAAAGTCTTGGATAAATTCTGAAATGCCCATGACAAATATTCAAGAATTGTTAAGATTACTACACAGGGTTATTCAAATCTCCGTATACAAAAATTATACCGGAAGAATAGGGGAGGGGGAACAAGGCAAGTATCTCCACGTAATGAACTTTAGGTCGGCGACGCCAAATAGTGGCACTATGAGACGTCAGGGTTGGTGCAGTTTGCTCCTGGAGAGTAGGCAATACACGAAGAGGTCATGGAAACGAACACAGGCATCCCCACCACTCTTTCTCAATCGAAATGTCTCTGCGCTCTCAATAGTGACCGTTGTCAGGGCCAACAACCATATCTTTGAAAGAATCGGCAATTCAATGTCTGTTATAATTCATAATTTACGCCATTCTCCAATGGTTATGCGCTAAAGATTGATGTGTTATCTAACCCTCCGCCGCCCCAGGTGTTTACATCGCCAACTTTGACATCTCGTAGCACCCCAATTTTGTGTTGCCGGCCACAAGTGCATCAGAAGGAAATAATACGGACTTAAACTCACGTTCACTCCCATCTCATCTTAAGACGGAAGAGGAGGGCGTGCGATTGAGCACACACACACACACTCGTACAGGGAGATGTTCACCAAAGGGAGGACAACCCTTTTTTATTTTCCTTGTGTGTACTTATTTACTGTCAATACTACAATCTTATTTTCATAGGAAGGGCCCTTTAAAAGATAAAAAAACATGCAGTTTGCTGCCAGTATTGATAACTTTTTCTATTTTATAAGTATTGATAATATTCTTAAAAAGGGAAATCTGCAGATCACACTTTTATTGTAACATTTCTAGCTGTCAGATAATTTTTTTTTATGAAAATTGGATTATAGCAATATTCACTTTCCTTATTTAAATAGTTATATGTGTGTGCCACAACACATCTTACTGCCCGTCCGGGTTATTCACATATTTACACTAATAGAATTGGGACGAGGAAGATATAATCTAGATAAAGTGTACTTGCATTTGTGTGAAGGCAGAGTATGGAAATATTTCGGGAAAATACTATCTTCACTTCGCCTCCGGACAGAAGTTTTAACTATGACATTTCCCTTCATCCGACACGACCAAAATAACTCCTTTGTCCGTGTGCCTACCAGTGCGAGTGTTAGATAACTTTAATAGTATTAAAAACATTGTTTACCGCGTCTTACCACCCATCCGAATTATTTGAATTCCCAAACAAATGAGGAAGGGAGTATGAAAAGGTTGGGGTTCAGAGGAAATGAACTAAATTTTTCTTGGAAGTACAGTGGGAAATAAGTGACTAAAATCAACCCCAAACAAGATGACACCGACGCCTTTTTTCCATGGTTGCACCATTTCAGGTGTTAGTTAAGGCCATTCGACATTTTATTGCATTATTTTAACAATAGTATAATTTTAAGCTGTACAAGTATACGTACTGATTCAATGATTTAAAATTATCACGGCTCACGAGATATAAGGGGTCCAACTTTCTGTCTTGCTCTTCCCGTATCATTGTTGCCAAAGTAATTAATGTATGGGGTTGAAATTTATCATAACTGGACATACATATGAGTTGTACACAGTGAAATCTTTATACTATGTTAAATACATATATAATTTATAATATACAAGGCGTTTGAAATTGGTATAGTTATATCAATTTTAATCATAAATAAATATTGTTAATTTATACCCCGATAACTTGTTTTCATTTAATTTTGTAGTACACAATGTCTTTACTAAGTATTAACCTTTCCCTCTTTTTTTTCTAGCTCTACTCATTAGATTTCATGAGATTTCTTGTTTTGACTGTACCGATTGTAGAAAAAACACGAATATAAGAACACATAGTGTCCATCTGGCAGTGCCCAAGTCGGATTACCAAACTAATGACTTTCTGGCTTAGCATGTATGAAGTAACGTACTGGAAAGGTTACAGGGGAGCGCTGACAATTCATAACAATGATCGAACTAGTTGGCTAGAAAAGGAACCATGGCGTGGTATAAAATACCTTTAATTTTTGGCAATGGGGCTGTCACAATTCCATCTATATCGCAGGTGGTCACTCTGTTCGACGCCATACTTTACCAGAATACATATTTGGGTCATCGGTAGCACCTGTACTTAGAGGTCATACATTTATCCCAGGATCCCGAGATAGATTCTGTAGAGGGCACGTGCAGTAACAGTCAACTTCATCGGTTTAAGTATTCACAAGTTATGCCAGTTCTTCCACGACCACGGGCGTTCAGGCTCTTTATTTCTTTATTTTACGAATAACATCACATTTTATAATATTTTAGTAACTACTATTAAACCAAAATTCGTAAACCTACACATTATTTCGAACCCACACAATTACCTTACCCGTCCCGCAAGCTATCCTGACAGATCAAACCCACGGGAGTAGGTTGCCACAAAAAGTATACAAATAACGCAACAGTGCTGAAAATATAATATTATAAGATATTATCTTATCTCTTATGAGTACTGCAGTTTTTATAAAATATAACTTTTCTAAAGTTGTATATATATATATTTGGCGTGTTTATTGAACATGGTTGAGTTAGACGCTAAAAAGCAATACGCATCAAAACCAATAAAACTAAAACTTGATAAATGGTGCAAAAATAGGTATCAACTTAAAAATGATAAAAGATTTGATTATTTACCAAGCCTAGTCTCTATATATAATTTCCTAATGTGTGTGTGTGTGTGTGTGTGTGTGTGTGTGTGTGTGTGTGTCTTTCCACGACTTCCAGAAGCCCCTAGATGACCTAGTCCACTTATATACCACGGGACAGAAGCTAACGTAGCCAGATTTTTGATTTTTTTTTATTCTGATTGAAATTTAAAAAAATATCCACTATTGGGATATAGAAATATGTAACTTTGCAAACTTAAAGTATATACCACGATACTAGACCTAGTGAAACAGAATTGTCAAATTTTTTTTTGTCTGAATTATATTTTTACAAGTATTTCATGAATTAAATCAACGGTGTGAGGGATTTGTTTTTCAGCTTATTTAAAAAGATAAAATGCATCCTAATTATTCAAAATTAGTTTGCCGGTGGCCAAAAACCTTAAATACTAGTATGTAATGAAATCATAGCACACGTTTATTTGTAATGCATATAACAATCCATTATTATTATTATTATTACTGATTAAAGTTGTTAGAATTGGTTAGGAACTAGTTCATACAATCAACTACACCCCATAGAGTTTTGATTTGAATCAGACCTTCCACAAATCGTTACAAATTAAATTTCAAGTGAGCAGGCTAGGAGGGACTTAAAACAAAATATGGATTGATAACCTAAGAATCAATCTACCAATGGTTCATAAGTTGCTAATGTTGGATAAATAGGATATACCCCTCAGTACATCCAGCCGGGATACAATTTTCGTAGACTGTAAACCTTATAAGAGTCTGATACCTCTATCCACGGGACCATCAGTGTGGGTGTTGATTATTGTAAATAAAATTTCTCCTATTGAATGTTTCAACTACAAATAAAACACCTTTAAGCAATTTGCACTTAAACTGTTCTAAAAGTGCTTAGTTATTCAAATAATATATTTTTATCTAAACACATAGTTTATAAAATCTAGTTTTCAATGCAATAAATACTCTTCAACAAGCTCCATACATAAATTATTTTAAAACATGAAAGCCTAGCATTTTTTCGGACTGGAGTCCCAACTCCTTAGGACAGTCAGATTATAGTTAAACACTTCGGTGCAAAAATTACAGAGTGACAAGTTAGAAATAGAACATTGTAAGTGTTGGCAAATGAAGATAAAAGCTGCAGTTTCTTCTGAAGGTATTCACATACATGTAACATAAGCTTTAGCACAGTAGGTCTGTTTTTACTGGTCACCGTTACTTGCCCTCCTCTTGCTACCCCTCTGTTACAATTACTACCAAAACGTTATGGCCTCACAAGATATTTCTCGTTCTCAGAGAGGCTATCTAGAGTGGCCTTAAAACAGTTTCAAGCTTAAATAGAACCGCTGTGGAATTAATTATACCCATACTTTAAATATTATTATTATTATTATTATTATTATTATTATTAGCACCGCGTCTTACTACCCGTTCGGGTTATACGCACTTACGATAATGTGAGGTGATTGTGAGATGAAATGGAGGACCTACAGTTTAACGTGGAATCTGAACCACGGTGGAGGCCTGGCATTCACCACATTCACAAGATGTCTTGTCAGGGGTGAAGGAAGGGTTTGGCAATCAGATAAATCCGTGCCGGGACCAAGGATTGAACCCCGGCTGCCAGCACAGAAGTCTGACACCTTACCCTTAGACCGCCAGGTCACTCTTTAAATATTACCGAACAAAATAAAGTGATCTGTCATTGCTTGAAACTAAATACAGATATTTAATTTTAAAAACAGACATAAGTAAATGATTTCCAGTGAGCGCTATCATATTTAATTCATCCCTTATTTATTTTTATTTTACTAGCTTGCAGAGAATCGGAAGTAACAAAAAGAAGGGGGGAAGTAAAGAGGACAAAGTCGGGTCATAAAATGAAATCCATCAATACTTTTCACACATAAAATATTTTACTGTGTCTCGCAGAGAAAATAAAAATTGAGATTTTATTTTACTGAGTATCGAAATGGGGAGAATTTTCGCATCGTTTGAAGTTTTGAAACGGGTGGATGTAAGGGAAGTTTTTTTTTCTTTCTTTAATAGCTTAGTGTAGGATGCAAGGTGATGGGGGTGGGGCGTTGTTTTATAGGTCTAGAGACTTTACTACCCCACTGCCCCTTCCTTTTCGACTAGAACCACCCTTCTCTACCCCTTGACACGAAGAGTTAAAGAGACAAGAGAGAGGGTAAGATTAGGTGATGCTGGAAGCTATAGAACAAGAAAGAAACGAATGGTTAAAAATTACTTTAAAGGGTTAACCAAAATAACTATAATTTTGTTTCTTCTTCCTGAATATTCGGCTGATCAAACCATGAATTTATAGTTGTTTGTCTTAAAGGACTTAGTATGGAGTTAATTATCTCTTCATTTTGTAATTTTATATAAGTTGTTTCTTATAGTGTGAGATGATTACATTTCAAAAATGTTTTATGAGAGAAGTCAATTTAACATGGCTCTATTTTTAATTTATCTCGACATCTTGGAGAGAAGGTATTTTGATCGTCAAAAAAATCCAACTCGGGATCTTGATAAATGTCGACGTTTCATGACCCCCTAAAACAAAACAAAAAAAAAGTGTTTTTTGCAATGTCTATACCTCGGGCTAGAGCCGAATCCATTTTACCGTTTGGGCTATAGCTTGGTATCTGGGGTTTACATTAGATCCCCCCGAAGGTTTTTTGAATTATATATCCAATCCTAAATTATTATTATTATTATTATTATTATTATTAGTAGTAGTAGTAGTAGTAGTACCGCGCCTTATTACTCGTTCAGGCTGTACGCACTTCATTGGTAGAGTGATGTGAGATGAAATGGAAGACCTACAGTTCAACGTGGAATCCGAACCATGGTGGAGGCCTGGAATTCCACACATCCACAAGCTGGGATTAATACACGTCTTGTCAGAGGTGAAGGAAGGGTTTGGCAATCAGATAAATCTGTGCCGGGACCGAGGATTGAACCCCCAGCACAGATGCCCGACACCTTACCCCTAGACCACCAGGTCACCCAAACCTAAATTAAAGGGTAGTTTACTGAAGGGCGAAAAGAGAAATATCGATTTCCTTAAAATTCGAACTAAGAATGTTGATTACATTTTATTACTAGAAATTGTTTATCAATATAAACAAGATGGCATTTCTAATCTTCTCGTGAAAATAATTTGAGGGTACTTTACATATAGGAGATTTTTCTATTTTTCTATTTTTTCCACAACTATTTGAGATAAGAAATAACTTCTTATCATTGTTAAGTTGTAGTTCTATTAAAAATACAAATCTTTTATTTGAAATAAATAAACCAATAGTTTCTGAGCTATAATAAATATATACTTATATACTTATAGATTAAGATCTTTGAAAATAAATTTGAATCTTATGCTCCTTGGTGAACAAAGATTTTTCTCTTTTCCCAATTTTTCTGTAAAAGTGTTCCTAGTTCCTAATGTCACAGAGTAAGTAGCTAAGTAACAGTGTATATTATTTTATTTTATGATATTTGGTGTAATGTTTCGTTTCACAAATCTTATGAGTTTTTAGTAAATGTCTATTTTAAGATAAAGCGGGAGAAAGTTTGTGCGGTGCACCTTAACATTTTCTTTTTATCATGCCTTGCCTCTTACTATACCCCATCTACAGTAAGAGTTTATGTAAGGTAAGTGACAGCTAGCAGAAGGTTCCTTATTGAAAACATTGGCTGAAAGTCACTGATGTGAACCTATTCGGAAATAATTATTGTTTTGTTAGTAACACCATAGTATTAATAATTATTTCCAGATATGTCAGACAGAGTTTGCATTAAATAACCTTCTACCAGATGAAACTTACCTACACTCCCACTGTAGAAAGGGTATACCTGTTCGGGCCATCTACATATCCACACTAATGGGGTTGTAATGAGGAAAGTAGGATTGAAAGAAAAGTTGATCTGTATTTTTTATGGAGGGAGAGTATGAACACCATTAAGAACGAACCGAAATTCTCACTCTGGGCTGTATTGTTATAAGTCATTCACGAGCTAAGTTTACCTGGATGACAGCTCGAAATGTTACTAGAAGTAATCCCTAATATATCACTACGCCAACAGCTGACATCTATCACTTTGGATGACTGTAATGAAAACAGATGTAATATATTAATGTGATAGTTAACCACAGTAATTTAGGCCAATATTATTTATATATTTATTTGAGGTCGGACACAAAGTTTACTTATAGTTTTATTCCCCTTTAAAAAAAATATTAACACCACTTTCACAAAAACTTCTAACGAACATAGCTTCAAAATGGCGGCTGACAAATCTAAACCATTAGATTGAAAATAACGGTAAACAAGTTTTTTACAATGATGCAGACACGCAGTTGATGAAAATATTTTATTCAGTTAATTATTTCAAAATAGGATAAACTAATCATAAAATCATTTATTGTATGTAAAAAAATGACAACAATTTTCTCTTTTCCAAGTAAATACGATGCCTGTATTAAAAGGTATTGATGTGTGCACTATATTACAGAAAATCAGTAACGTTCCAAAACGAAAAATAAGTACTTTTAATTATGTTTAAAATATTGTTTCGAGTTGAATAAAAAGAAATTATTTAAAAAAATGAAATCGTATGAGAAAACTTAAGTTTACGTTATTTTAGATTTAATATATAACAGGAAGTTAAAGATTTTTACATTTTTGACAAAACTGTCATCCAGGTAAAAACCTATCGTGAACGAAATATACCTGACAAACCTGACACTGTTAAAGTGAAGATTTATGCCCTCATAGCTACCGGTGTGGGATTCTATTTTTTCGGGTTTGTCCTAAATGAGAAAACATATATTTTCGAAAATAATCGAATATCCTAGTAAGGCTTAGCTAATATTTAAACCAAAATTGACTTTATCAGAAATTGTTTTCAAATTTCAGAATAGTTGAATAATTGTTTTCATTACTAAGCTTGACATTAAATTACTTTTGTGTGTGTGTTTCAGTATGGATAAGGCTGTGAACAAGGAAATAATGGATTTGCGCATCTCTCCCAAAATGGCCACCGCTAATGCCAATATGGTCGTCTTATCTCCAACATAACAACCGCCTCTGCCAAAATATTTGCCGTAGTTCCAGCATAATAGTTCTGTGCCTACCAAAAGGGCAGGCATACCTCCAACATGGCATCTGCACTTCCAAAATGGCCGCCAATGAAGGATGTGTCGAAGACTTGGCTGTCTCGCAAATAGTTTTAAGAAATAATAGTTTTGGAGGGGGGAAACATGACAAGACTTCATGTTCCTTTACCATATGCTGTGTGTTTTATGTACTTGTTTAGTTGTTAATGGTGAATTATGGGCCTGCATATACTTTACATTAATAAGTTAAAGCGATAGAGAAATGTAACTAATCTATGATAAACATTTTCTCATATTAATCTATAAATGGTATTTGGTTCGTAGTTTATTAAATGCGATAAATTGATTTTAAAACCATTACCCAATCGCAATTTTTTAAATGGGAAAATCACTTTGTAAAACAATATTTCCTGAACACTTTGTTCACACCTTGTGATTTTGTAAACGTTGTCTGTAGGTTTTGGATTTGTGATTTTGTAAACGCCGTCTGTAGGTTTTGGATTTGATCAAATGAAAGGTTCTACATAAATAGTGACTGCTTTTAAATATTTACAATTTAAAAGTACGTATATTAATTAATCAGATTTCATATAACTTTTAAAAAGATCCGTTAATTTATTTTGATAAGATATTTGATTTGGTCTGAAGGTAATACTTTACATTGAAGGTTTTCAATTAACTTAAAAAAATCATAAGTATTGGGAAGTGGAAAATAAACATTTATAGTCAAATATCAATAGTGTGAATTTTAAAAATTGCTGTACTTGGTTTTAAGGTTTGTTTTATAACAGATATAGTGAGAATGTATTTGTTTAATACATACTCTTGTGTCCATTTAAAGATCTCCAAAAATTAAGATTTTTTTATTTGACGTGGAGGGAATGTTATTAAAAAGTGATTCACATTTTCTGATTATTATATCTAGGACTGAATGTTTTTAATGTTTACTACATAACTAATATAGTAACCAAATAAAAAAATATATATGCATTTGAAATTCACTTTACATCCATTACTGCTTGCAGCCTGTGGCCTAGGTCAGTTTTTTTTTATTCGAGCCATATAATTGAAATATAATATGGTTTTAAAGTTTGATGGTTTTTATTAAAAGAATATATTTTAGGTTCTATATAAAATATCTATATGTAATTTGCAACATAAGTTAGGTCAGACATGAAAGCCACACTTTGATTTAAATAATAATAAAAAAATCTTCCCAATCATACAGATATGAAAATGTTTTTAAATTGTTAAATGTTGTTAATCCATATATAATTAGTATTTTCGGTCTATATTTTCTCACGCGAATAAGTTTGGTCTTTATTAAATAATTTATATATTTAATCAAGATATGTCATGATAAATATGCTCAAATTAACTTTTATCGATCCCATAAAAAAAACACATAACCATATGTAGAATAATGCAATATTTTGGAGGGGTTCGGATTTGGGTATTTAGATTAGGGGGGGGGGGATATAATTTGGTTGCACATCATACATATTAAATACTACTTTATGCTTAAATTAGTCTGTCATAGGCATCATCACTTGTGTTTTTATTCAATTATTATTAATCATGATTTTAACCCAAATCAATAAGCACACAGCTTAAACTCCCAGATCGCTTGGTATGGTTTGCTGGTAACGTAGGAGTTAAAATGTAAGCGAGGTGTATTGAATCTAATTTTCCAAAAAATATTTTTCCACGCTCTCTTCTTGCAAATATGGGTGCACTTCCTCACAACTATGCCTTTATATATATATTCCACTGGAGTAATTAAATGGAGATAATTTAGACGAGTAGTGAGACGTGGTGCAAAGAAGTAAGCATTATTTTTTTTAGCATTTTAACATAAGGGGGTGTGTGCGACTATTACTTTCTGATTATAGGGGGTTTCAAAACCGAATTTAGTTGATGGTCTTCCTATTTTCCCAATTAAGACGTCCTTAACCTATTGATAAGCCTTATAGCTAAAAAAAAATATTTTTACCCGTAAAATAATGTATATTATTCAGATTTTGTTTTTCTAAGTACAACAGATATGGGACAAAATGATTATGTATCCCCCTCGCCTTTTCCCGCTATCCGATTACTTCCTCTCACAAATAAAGTACATAGTTAATTAGTAAAATTTGGAAAAATATTTTCGTCCTAAAAATTAGAAGCCTAAACTATATTAATTGTTAATCAATATAATTAATATAACTTATAGAAGAATATTAATCGGTAAATTAATACCCTGCATTTTTTAATAATCTACTTGTATTTGCGTCCATATAATGAAGTAATTGAGTGAGATATATATTAAAAACTATTAATATGATATAATTAATACATCAACAAAAACGAATTATTAGAATGTAAGTCTATGTTGTATATTAATGTATTATTGTGTAAAATAATGTAAACAAGTATACTTAAAGAAATCAAATTCTATTTTATTCTTTGGTGTAGACCTATATATATTACATACATGTATTTTGAAAGTTACTTGTACATCATATTTGTGAATAACTTACGGTGATTTTTTAATGTATTTAATAAAATATATCTCAGTAGTGATACCACACCAACGTTATACTATGTCTCTGTTATTAATAGCTAACATGGTTGGTAGCGTATTTGTAACTAATATACACATTTTGTAATGATGTGAGTTGTGCTTTTGAAAATTATTGATGGGTTTATAGTAGTAAAAATGTAAGCTATTTCCATTATTTGTGTATACACTTGAAGCTATGTAACACACCAAATAACCAACGCACATTGATAAATGCAATATTTATTATTGAATCTATCTAACATCCATCCAACTTCCGGTGTTTATTAATGGTGGCTCTGTATTTTTGGTCTTGCCTAGTAACCAATTTGACGAAGTAAAAAAAATCACATAATACTGTGTTACATACTGTTAATCATTTTGTGTTAGTACTTTTTAACACCCAAGAATATTAGCAGCTTAATCCAAGGAGATATTGAGGGAAACGTTAATCTAGAGGAGGATCAGCAGTATTATCAAATAAAATGTGTGTGGGTAGAACAAAATTATTAATCACGCCTGGGAAACCACTCCCTGGTCCAACACGACCGGTATTCTGAACTAGATATTCTGTCAATGAAAAATCATTTCATTTATAACCTGGCGTTTTATACCACGTGACCATCGGTACAAATATTACTAACCAATGATATAATTTGTTAGTCTATGATCTGGAGTATTATTTAAAATACATTCCTTTGGATGAAACAGAAATAACTTATTACGCCATAGGTAAGTTTAGTGGAAAGGTGGGAAACGTTCTATCAATTTTAGGTTGGTTAAAGTACAGTAGCCCCGTGGCTTCTTTGGTGCTGACTTACAGCTCACAACTGACTTCTGACAGTCAACATTTAGGTATATACCTAAATTTTGACTGTCAGAAGTGACAGATGCTAAACACATGTTCTAGCAGATCATATGGTTCAGCGTAGGGATATATAATTTTGTCTGGTAACTTCTCAAAGCCATCAGAAGTCAGCTGTGAGCTGTCAGTCAGCACCCAAGAAGCCATGGGGCTACTGTAGTCATCCAGAATCTCTCTCAAAGCTTATCTTCTATAAGCTGGATGTTCGATATAGCTGATGATATAAATAAATTGATACTGCGAGTATTGAAACATTTTACTCAAACGTTTATTTCATTGTGTTAACAAAAAAAATTCCAACCTTTTGATATTCTTAACTAAAACTTTAAATTTTACCTAGGATGTCGAAAGCTAGAAGTTGTATTTTGAATGTTAGTTACTAATGAAATCTAGATATGATTGTTAAATAAATCTCAGAATAAACTCGCTCCTTAAATAATGGTTGAGAAGTGAAAAAGAGTCAAAATTAGGTATCTCATAGGTCAGACAGAGCCTTTATACTTCAATGAGCCGAATATTTATGTGGCCTTGAAGATACACATGATAGTTGTAGTCTTGTGTCCAAGATGAATATTGACTTCTTTCTGAAAAATTGTCCAAATCCTGTTGAGGGTAACTCTAATAATCTACTCTTCACCTGGTATTATAGCAGGTGAAATACAAGTTATTCAGAAATATCCTTAACCGCGGTACCATGTGGTAGCAGCTCATCTCCGTCAATCACTTGTAATAATACAAATATAATATTATATTTAAATTGTTTATTCTATATATGTAGCCTTGAATTATTGTTTGCCTTAATATAGTGAGACATACTGTATATATCAACCGATCAGAACATGGCGTAACGAATCCATACCATGAATGCTGAAGCACCCCTGGCCTTCTTGTTGCCATACATGCCACGTGTGTCGAATCAGTGAACATGACTTGGCAGGGCTCAACATTCCCCGAAGTGCTGTCCATGCTTTCGTATATCGCTACGATTACAACCACGTGGCTACCATCCTAGATGACGTGCGCTCATTGAATATAAGTGGGCACATTGTAACATGTCCCAGAAATTGGGGTTACTATATTAAAAGTTACTAGAGCTACTTTCAAATGTTCACACCCCCAAAAATATAGGTTCTGCTGATGTTCTAAAGCTATCTCCGCATCGTGATTACACTGGACACAACCGATTACGTTTTGGATTATGCATATCAAAAGGTTGCATTGTGTTGGCGTTGAGAGAAAATAAATAATGTACACAAGATGTCTAGCTACGCAACGAGCGGATTACGTTGAAGCAGATGACAATCCATGTGTGAAGTCATCATCACCGTGCATTTAATGCCCTATTGTGAGACCAACACTTGACCAAGTTGGCTACAAGTTTATACAGTGATATCCCTCCTCTCCTTTATATTCTTGGGATTGGTAGCATGTTAATAACGTCATATTCATTCCTTTATTTCCTTTGGATTAGCGACATATTCATACCGTCATACCTCATCCTTTATATCCTTTGAGCTGCTGACACGTTAATATGATCATATTCCCTCCTTTATCTCTCTGGTACTGGTGACACGTTAATATGATCATATTCCCTCTTTTATCTCTCTGGTACTGGTGACACGTTAATATGATCATATTCCCTCCTTTATCTCTCTGGTACTGATGACACGTTAATATGATCATATTCCCTCCTTTATCTCTCTGGTACTGGTGACACGTTAATATGATCATATTCCCTCTTTTATCTCCTTGAAACTGATGACACGTTCACACCGTCATATTCTCTCCTTGGTTCATACACTACGTCATAGGACAGTATAGCCTATGATAGTTTAGCAAGTACGATATCACATAACAATGAAGATACAAATGTTTGTCTTCTGAGGGAAAGTTTGTTCAAATGTAAAAATGTATATTCGTTTGGAAATTGTTGTGTTGGGAGTTATTTATTAAGTTATCCTATTAATGTTAAGGAAAATAAATTATTCTAGTTGAGAAAACATAGCTTCCAGTATGTTTGTTGAGATTTCTTCTAATCCTTATCTCTTAGTGAATCCATTATAAAAGTGCATAAACACTTGAAGCATTGACTTAACTATCTAAATATGTAATGTCAATTATTATAATGTGATTTAATTAAATTGGCCCCCTTCTTCCACTTATTCCTTGCCCCCTATTTGGAATTATATTTTAATATTAACTCGGTGTTCCAATCTTGTAACCAACAATCAAACTAACAGAGAAGTGTCGAGATAGACCTGGTACTTCTAGACCTCACATCAAATCTGCAGCCAACTGGAAAAATATGTGCCACAACCCGAAGCACACTGACGTCACAGTTGTAAAGCGTTATTGTTTGAGTTAATCTCATTGGGAGTGACTACTAATGCACTGGCTAGTAGCTATACGTCAACAGTAGTGGCTCAAACGACGTCCAAGCCAAAGATAAAAGGAGCAGTCCAGGAGTAAATTACTTTATTAAAGTAAACTTGTGTAGCTATATTACAATAATAAAACAACATTTTTTTTTGTAATGTTGGTAATATTTTAGTAAGGGGTTTTACAAATTTTGAAGTTAAGAAAAATTGACATAATACATCAATGGAAAAAATTCAAATTGATTACTTTTAATATAAATTCAATTTTTCTTAAGCTCAAAACCTTTTTAATGTTCATAATAAATAAACATTTTCGCTACTTATTTTCTAAACTAGTTAATATTTTGCTATACTTTAAAAATAAAAACAAGTTCCTTGTTAAAAATGAAGTTTTACACCATTTAAATATTTTGTAACAGGAGAGTTCTATTGTAAGTAGCCAAATATTTTTGAAGTGTTGTTTGTTAAATTTGTATCTAATTTTGTTATTGTTTAAATTATTAAATGTTCCACCGGTGATATTGTATTAGCTGTCACTGGAATATTAAATCCATTATTAATTAATTAATCAACAGTAGCCCTGGGAATTGCTATTTCCAAATATTAAAACATGTATTGTAGATTCCAACACTAATATCAGGGTCATTTGAAACTGGCAATAGATACGATTTGATTTTGAAGGCAAACGGTTGAAATGCATTACTATAGTAGCTACAAGGTCATGGTTCTAAGCCTACCACTAGCAATATTTAATTTACACCTCCTTATGTATTTATTCATGATCTCTCGGTTAAAGTAGAGGTAGATTTATTTTAAAATTTAGCCGTCCTTTGCCTATGCCTTCGTGGTAAAATAATTCCCTTAAAGGCCAGTGTTTGCCTAGTCCATTGGATTTCTATTTACACCAACAAGTTGTTGGTCCGGCGAAAGAAAAAACTTTTTTTTAATCAGTAGTGAGTATCTCCACCAGGATCGCTTGTCATTTTCCAACAATAATAAATGTCTCTCAGACAGTTATTAAGCTTCTAATTTTCTTTTTCTATCCTCTACCAACCAACAGGTGACCCTAAAGGAAACAATGGATAGAAAATGGTGACTCCCTTTCCCTCTGTTCCACCACTGTGCTGGTGTTTTTTATAGGTGAGATTTGGAACTAGTTTTTACATTTCAATCATCCCTTTATTCATTTTGTCCATTTAGTAGCATGTTCTTTGAGAAAAGACACTCGACGGATAAAGAAAACGCACACTGTTTTCCATTTACTAAATAAATAATATTTGCTGGCAGCACTAGACTTTTTTTTAAAATTATTTTCCAGTATGTCTGAATTAAATTAATCTGAATCCCAGGTCGGGTGCACTGTTACAAAATGTTGTAGTTTTAACCATATATTCCCTATGCTAAGACCGGATACATTTTCAAAGTTCTAGCCCTTATCTCTTAGATTAATTCATAAAGTCTTATGTATATTATCTGCCAGAGTTTATATCTCAACTATTACTGTGTTCCTTGTAAATGGCTTCCTTTTTTTTTTGTAATAATTCATAAAAAAACACACATCCAAACGAGATTCGGTGCTAACTAGATAATGGATAAATGGAATTAAATCCTAAAAATGCATTTAAGCCTATTTTTATGATCAATAACTTTTAGTAATATAACCTTTTTAATATAGTTTGGATAAATATATTTGAAGCAACATTTTAAATACTTGGAATACTATGCAATATGTCAATTGAATATTTTTGAAGCTCAACTTTCAATTTGCCATTAATTTACTTGGATAGTTTTCCTCAGAAATGCTTATTTGATGTCGGACATGTAAATAGTAGAAAATAAACCTTCCACACATACAATATAAATGATATTTTCATGTGTTGTCTTAAAATATTTATTTTCTTACTATTCTGTAAACTTATTGCCGATTCAGATAAAAATTGTATCACCTAAGTTAAATTTATATTTCCCTATATAATATATCCTGGCATTGATAAAATGTATGTTGTGATAAATGTTGTGATTTGCCGTTTTTACTTATACTATATAATATTTTGAAAAAAAAAAAGTGTGATATCGTTTGGAACATGTGACCATTTTGTTTGACAATATATTTCATTTTTTAATTATTATTTTGTGAGTTTTATTTCGTTCATTAAGATGTAGCCATTTTCCTTAACCTATTGCAAATCCATAAAAGCTAAGTGAGCCCTAGTTTCACTCAATGTCTTCTTGTCGATGTGCTTCGATAAAAAAAATCAACTGCTCAAATTATCTTATAGCCAACATAAAACTTATATTTTCTAAAAGAGCATTTTATAAAATTATAATGGTGACCTGGTGGTCTAGGGGTAAGGTGTCAGACTTCTGTGCTGGCGGCCGGGGTTCAATCCTAGGTCCGGGCACAGATTTATCTGATTACCAAACCCTTCCTTCACCTCTGACAAGACATCTTGTGAATGTGGGGAATGCCAGGCCTCCACCGTGGTTCGGATTCCACGTTAAACTGTAGGTCCTCCATTTCATCACTCAATCACCCTACCATTACACATTAGCGTAAGTGCGTATAACCCGAACGGGTAGTAANGGTCCTCCATTTCATCTCACAATCACCCTACCATTACTCATTAGCGTAAGTGCGTATAACCCGAACGGGTAGTAAGACGTGGTGCTAATAATAATAATAAATATAAAATTATATATATATATATATATAATGAAAATTTTTTGGATAGAAGAGTCAGTAACAAATGAGTGTTGAAGGAGTGCTTTTTTAAAAGATATCCAATAGGTCGATGTGAATCAAGGGTCTTACTTTGGTTTGGTCAAATTGAGAGGATGAGTGTAAATTGAGTGACGAAGCAATTATATGAAGATATAGTGTAGTGTGTGTGTGTGGATCAAAAGGAATGGGTTGGACAAGTAAGACGTGGTTAAACGTGTCAAAAAGATAAACATATTTGAAGCGAAGAGAGTACTGTATGCAAGGATAGGAAAGGAAGTATGAAGAAAGCTAGGATGGATTAATTATGAAGTTTTTTTTAGTTACATAAACATTCCTTTCCTATCCCGTAAGTGCACAACATCAGTATGTATGTATGTATGTATGTATGTATGTATGTATTTATGTGTGTGTATGTATGTATGTATGTATGTATGTATGTATGCATGTATGTATGTATGTATGTATGTATGTTTGTATGTATGTATGTATGTATGTATGTATGTATGTATGTATGTGTGTGTATGTATGTATGTATGTATGTATGTATGTATGTATGTATGTATGTATGTATGTATGTATGTGAATAAAATGTTGATTTGATTGAACATCTTAAAACAAAAAAACGTAAAATACTTTTATCATGTGTAATTTTCCGTTAGTATGTTTGTATGTAACTTATACTCCCATATTCTAATGATTTAGCATATCTGATTGATATAAAGTGTTACTAACTTTGTTTTATCGTGCTATCACGTCAAATAATGCGATATGAAGCTGTCACTTTTGATAAATAGTATCAATACTTATAAAATAACACTAATAATAAGGTAAAATATTATCATTATTTACCGCGAAAAATAATTTAATATTTTCCAAAAGGTTATACAAATTTAAATATGTAGTTTAATTTTTATAATCTTTTTGTGTAGCTTATAATAATTTTTGAGTAACGATTTCTCGATAAAAAAATATTAGATTAGTTTACGTAATACCAATAATTTTAAAGATATATTAATTTATTATGATAATTTTTTTGTTTGTTGGTTAACTAAGACAAAGGTAATTTTTCGTCTAGATAGAAGTTAAAACTATAAGACTGGAAGTCAAGCTATACTTTCTAGGTAGAAATTAACTTTCTCTCAACTTAAAAAAACTTTCATTTGGAGGGGTTCTACATAGGAATAGTTTGGCAACCAAAATATCACTTTGTAAAAGTATAGCTATTCTGCCAAGTATTCTCAAAATGCTCTTAATATTAAGTTAAAACCAATTTACATTCCTTAAAAAGTAAATATGCTTGTGGATTTTGAAGTAAATGAATACTTTTTAATTACTCACATACTTACTCTTGGGCATTAGTAGCTCTAAAAATGATTGCCACACTTACAAAAGTACGCCACCTATTCCTATCTCGAGCAAATTCTATCCAGTCCACCTCATTACACCCTATCTCTTTCAAGTTCATTCTAATGTTATCCCTCCACCTGCATCTAGGTATTCCCACTGGTCCCTTCCAAATGTATTTGTCAGCCAATACTCTGAACACGGATATAACAATATCTCCCATTGGCAAAGCATGTCCTGCCCACCGTAATCTAAGAGATTTGATCATCCCAATAATGCATTGTAATGAGTAAGGTGAATGCAATACTTTAGGAAAAATATATTTGATTTTTAATGGGATTAAGAGTCAAGCACCTTTGACCTACTACGTCAATATTAAACCTCCGAGAGGGATCATTTAATAACACCAACAAGATTGGTATATTGGCTATAGCCCCTCACACTTACCTTGGAGGCTGAAGTCCATTCACAACCAAATACTCTAAGCGTGGGTGTGTTGATTTGGTCATCAATGACTAGTCAACCTCTCGAGATAAACTATCATGTAGTTCGTTAAAACTTACCATTCTCTTTGTGTTCTTAGATTAGTTTTTTGTATAAGTTGCTGGTGTACAAACAATTGTGCAAAATCTATCGAAATGAATAGATAATACATACATTATTTTTATATTTAGGCCTATATTAAAAAGCTTGTATTTCAATAATTATTTAATATTTTATGTAAGTCCCAGTCAGGCTATCTTTGATCTAGGTTATCTACTAGATTAGAGCTATCTCACACAATATAAATCACAAGACGTCTCAAGCTAATTTGAGCTTTACTTCAAACCCTGTGATTTCTACCAGCAAAATAGTGGACTTGACCAATTTTCACGCTTTGTTACGACGACTATTTAATAATAGTTTACAGGCAATTGGTAAAAACCATCATTGATAAAGAATGATATCCGTTTACAGGTATTTATTTACATATGAAAGTACAAGGGGAAAGGGGGGGAGAAGTCACATTACACACGTTTTCCAGGAACAAAACTTTTATATCTCAAGCCCTTAGAGACCCCAATACATTCTTTTTTAATTAATTTAATTATGACAGAGACCTCTCTTAACCATAATCCAAAGTGTATTAGAAAGGTCTCATGACTGTCTAACAGATGGCAGCACTAACTCAATTTAAATATGGCAGAGACCTTTCTTAACCATAATCTAAAGTTTATTATAAGGGTATCATGATTGTCTAACATATGGCAGCACTAACTCAATTTGAATATTAAAGGGGCCTCTTTTAACCATACTCCAAAGTGCATTAGAAAGTTCTCGTGGTTTTTTGGCAGATGGCAGCACTAACGCAATTTGAGTAAAAACTAGACTTTTTCCCCTTTTCACCAATAGCTTACCCTTCATAAATATTTTTAAATATACCTTTACACGGGAATCGAACCTTCATTTCAGTGCACCACTGGGTTATCGAGGACTCGCCCCGTACCCATGGTCATTTATCACCGAATTGAGCATGTTTGTCGTTAGCCAATGATATTGTGCGTCCATCACCGATTCTGCCTCTTCCTCCACTTTTGGATAATGATATATCCTGACTTCTGGACGAATCCTGAATAGCTGGCTGATAGAACATTGACGCACTAAGCCATTGGTTCTGGGTTATATTACCGTGCCCCGATGTCATTTTTAAACTGTATATAATTAATGTAAAGGTGTCTTATAGAATCAAATAAGGTGAGTATAAATCCTCTGAGCCTCCGAAATCTCAAATATAATAAATTTATCTTGCCCTCATTGTTAGGCACGAGGAGTAAAACATCAAGCTCCTCTAGTCTGGATTGCCGGTAACGTCTAGAACCTTAAATGAATGTAATGAGAGTGTTGTTTCTTAAGTAGTTTTGCAATCTCTCCTCTCTTCCCCCAGGCAAACGAAGGTATATGTCCTCTCAAATATACGTTCATCTTCCATTCCACATTGGTGTGGTTACAGGCGAATAATACGGACAGATAGGGGAACGTGGAACCTTTATATAATAAACAACATATAATTAAATTCGGTCTTTTAAGGGGTAGTGGTAAAAATTAAAATATATTATTGAGTCGTAAATTATAATATTATCATTGACTCTTGTTATTATATTAAACCTGGGTGGTCATCTTGAGTCACATAATTGTCCAAAGTAATGTGTGGTCGGATGCAATCAGCTATTTTTCTTCTCCTGTGACGTCACGAAACATACGGCATTGACTTAATCATTTTAAGAACCGAAAGTTAACGTTTTAATACCACGTTTTTTCCTTCCTTATAGTAGGTGTACCCATATTTGTTTGTAAAAATATTCTCAGTACACACTTCTCCGGGATTCTATCCCTGGCCTCTACATCACCAGTAAACCAGTTAAGACGAGGATGATGACCCAGCCAGCTTGCTCAATGATGTGGGTTATCCATTCTATTTTAAATGACACGAGTGAGTGGCCCTCCCCTTTTCCCTCCTTGATTGAATCCTAAAAACATGCTTGACGAACATTTGCCAAGTTTATCCAAGGCCACAGACAAGGTATGTACCAGACCCACAGCCTCCAGATTAAAATGGCTGCGCTCCGTGGGAGAAATCGAGTCCTTCAGCACGGGTATCGCTAGGTGCCATTAAAAAAACTAATTTTAAATATGTTTTCACTAGAGAGAGGACACCATTTTCCATCTCAAGTCAATCCACAAAGGTAGGTTCAGGTCATGCCCCCACAAGGGGCCAAAGGGGGGGGGGGTTGACAGGGCTCCAGCTTGGGGACACAGGATTAGGGGGCGGGGTGAGACGGGACGGGTTTGTAATTTTCATACATGCTATGAGCTCTCCCTCCCCACCTACCCTTAAAATTATGTTAGCTCTCATTCCAGGAAGTAACACTGTCTGTAAGTAATGCCGGGATCACGATAAACTTAACGTTAACTTAACGTAACGTTCACTTAAAGATAACTTAGCTTATGTGTGATCATGATTCACGTAACTTAACGTAACAGCTCAAGCTAAAAGCATCTTCATTCTTGAGTATGATCTGTGATTTGTATTTTGAAAGTGATGATTTGTGAATGTTTACAGTTTTCAATCGATATATTAAATATCTATTACGAAACTGTTTTGATAAATTAAGCTTTCCTAATTTAGTTTAATTATTTTGTTTCAATGTGTGATCACTTGAACGTATGCTAAAGAGTAAGACTTGGTTTTAATGTCAACAAATGAATCACTAAATAGCCCTGTTGACGTCTCTCGCATAATGATTGGCTGGTTAGATCACGTGATATCCTTCAAGTAACGTTCACTTAAAGTAAAAGACCTCCCAGGACATCTCTTACGTTAAGTTAGCTGCAAGTCAACGTTAAGTTAACTAAATTGTGATCACTTCCATTTAAACACAGGTGGAGGTCCTTTACGTTAAGTTACGTCAAGTTAACTTTAAGTTAACGATAAGTTGATCGTGATCCCGGCATAGCCATTTGCTACGGCGTCAAGGTCTATTTTCTTCAAAGCATGAAGGTACTAAGAGGTGCATGCACCACCACTCACTACTAATCACAGCTAACGACGGCCCCCCCAAAACCTAAAATCTTCTAAATAATCAGAACAAGATTTTAGAATTTCCTTAGTTTTATAGGTATTGGCATTTATTATCAATGATTTAAATACAATATATGAAGCAGTATATACCATAAGTGAATTAATCTCACCCATTTTGAACTTTCATAACCTAGACGATAGTAAACTTAACCGCAAAAGCAGAAAAATTCGTAGATACACATGAGAAAGATCTATCACATCACGAAAGCCTTCACTTAAACTATACAAGAGACCGTTTTCAGCAATGAAGGAACCCCGATTAGACTTCTGAAAGTATTTATAATTATTATTATTTAGCACCGCGTCTTACTGCCCGTTCGGGTTATACGCTTTAAGTACTAATTACGCTAATTGATTAGGAATTGGGAAGATTGTATTAGAGGAAGTGAACCCGCATTTGCGTGGAGGGAGAGTGGAAAACTATTTAGGAAAAACCACCCCCAGTTCACCCAACCGAGATTTGAACCTTGATCTCCCCGTCCTCAGCGGTCGAGCTCAACACGACTAGCGCGTTAGCCAACTACGCCACTGTGGCGGGTGAATTCTGAAAGTAGTTTACGACAAAAAATATGCATTTTATATTTACCAAAAACTGCCACACCATTGAACTGTTTTGTACAGTACCAGTTACTATCTTCAGCTCAAAGACCGTTCATCAGACTTGCAAATTGATTGAAAACATTACAAATAAGCGCAAATTGTCAAGAGAGACTTCATCATCTATCAATTTTGTGCATCAAAAATTATTTGGCTAAGCAAGTTTATTTTACTGAAGTTATTGAAAAATGTGTGTAGACAAAAGCTATAAATATACTTTGAGATAATTTTTTACAATAGTTTAAGTTCTTACTATGTAAATGCATATAGTTTTTTTAGTAAATTTAATACAAATATTACTTTTGTGTCATCATTTAAACTGACTTATTTTATCATAAATCTTGCAGATCATCACGCTGCCTTTAACCTTAGTCATGGTAGATAGTGGGGCCCACCAAAGATTCTAGCCCGTTTCAGGATGCGGAGGCCCATGGTTCAAGATGTGGGGAGTAAGGGGGAAACGCAGTTTCTGGCGCAAACAATAGATTAATTAACGCGAACAATGGGCCAATTAAGGGCTAGGGGGGTGGGGGAGTATGTTGGTTGTAAGTGTAGGGTGAC
>CABFVX010000556.1:0-53299 GCA_902151425.1 Timema shepardi
CATACATACATACATACATACATACATACATACATACATACATACATACATACATACATACATACATACATACATACCTAATCATCACGTTATACTAAGGGGTAGGTAAGAAACTATGCATATAGCTCAAAAAACCACTCCGTACTTAACCCATTCTCACTAACTTTCTCCACACTTCCCTATCCTTGCATACTCCCTTCTCTTCAACAACATCCATACACCGAGTCATATACGATCTTTTATTCTCAATAACTCCTAATGTTTATCTTTTTCACACATTCATCTACAACATTTAGCCCCATCTTACATGGCCTACCCCTTCCTTTTGCTCCACACATTCTACCTTCATATATTTGCTTCGTTAATCGATATATACTTATTTATTTAATGAATAGGCCTATATTTTACTGTCAAAAATAGGGCACGATTGTATTTCACTTATGGGCTAGATATGATCTACATTATAAATAAAGTTTGTTCTTACATGAACAAATAGCCGATTTAATACAGTAAAATTGTAGAAAGCAGCCTGGATAGTTATCTACCACGTTTTAAACACGTTTTGCTCGAAGGGATTATAATTTAATTACAGTCCTGATTTGATTTTTAATCAGTGGCGTGACGTGGAGTGTTAGCAGACTTAAAACTATACCTGTGATACGTTATCACTCACTCGCTACCCCGTTTGACCAACCATATATAGATTCTGCTCTACATATCTCACATGGGAATGTATGTTCGTTTATATCTGGTTGATTGGTGTTCTGCTGTTTGATGATAACAATTCACAGATACAGTTTAAACACGTTTGCTTACCCTGGAAACACACCCCAACAACACATAAACTACCAACGATAAGTTATTCAAGCTATACGTTGACATCTGCATCTATACACAAGTTTTTAAACCATCTCGTTAAAAAAAACATGAATTCTTAAATAATTAAAATATCTTCGAAAGTCACCAAAACTGTTTCGCTTTGTTAATGTTCATATTTCAAATCGCTCCCAAGTTTGCGGCAAAGCTGAGGATCTTAACTGTGTACTTATGATATGTTCTCTCTCGATCTTTCCCCATTTGACCAGTCATACACAGGCTCTGCTCTATCTAAACACCTTGCTTGGGAATACATTTCCATTAATATCTGACCAATGAATACTCTGATTAAAGATTATAGCATTCACAGGTAGAGAGTTAGACTCTGCTTACCCTGGCGATAATACACGCCACGCCATCGCAGGTACATTTTTAACAAGCTCGGCTTACGTTGGAAACACGCCTTGGCTAACTTATTTTTAGCACCGCGTCTTACTACCCGTTCGGTTTACATGCCCATGTACTAATTACGCTAGTGGATTTGAGGATTAGGAAGGTTATATTTAGAGGAAGTATGCCCGCATTTTCGTGGAGGAAGAGTGGAAAACCATTTTGGAAAATCATCCTAAGTACACCCAACCGAGATTTGAAACTCGAGCTCCTCCTCGTCGGCAGTCTAACCTATTGCGAGAGTGACCATGCGGCCACTGAAGCGGGTTATTTCAATACGATATGGCGGGCCCGCATGCGGCTAGCATGCTGGGGGTTGGGCATGCCTTATCTAAGGCTTCACTTTCGCCATAGTATAGACTACCAATGACGACGAGGAGACCAAGGTTCAAATCCAGGACGGTTTTATTGAGAGTTGTTTTCTCAAATGATTTCACACGCACCTACCACGCAAATTCGTGTACATTTCCTCTAAAATTCAGCCTTCCTCATCCCAAACACAAAAACGTAATTAGTACATAAGTGGACAAGTAGTGAGACGCAATAGGTAGAACATATAAAATATAACGTGAAACTATCCTGGTTCTTCCTCTGGGCCAAACACTATCGAACAGCCAACACCCCTTACTCCTCCCCAACCAGCCAATCCAATCTCTGAACTCGTCGATTGGAACGCTGTGACCTCGTTATCGGCGTGTGACCGCAGCCACGCGGAGTAAAAATTATTGGAGAAGGTTGGCAGTACTGGGTGTCGTATTGCGAAACGAATGTCATTTATTTTTTCGCCCTCAACTAGATAAAATCAGGTGAAATACACTAGAGTACAAAAAAAAAGTGATCAAATAACTACGTTGACAATTTTTAAAGTATAATATGTTATTTAAACATTTCTTTAGAATGTTTTCTAAGGAACGTTATTAATATAAGAAAGTAAGACTTTAACAAAATGAACTAAAATTTTATTGTAATAGAAACTAATTAACTGATATTAAATATAGTGACAATTTATTATGAGTCTAAGAGATTGAATTTCTTTAAAAACTTTTGAATTGAAAATATAGCTTGTTAAGTAAATACATAATTGTGAATTATATATTAATGTTGAAAATTAATAGGTATAATATGAGTTTGACCAAGAAACGAAAAACTATTATTTTGAAAAAGTACTAACCTATTGGGACACTTTAAAGTCTAGACAATTTAAGTGAAACAATACGGAATGTCACATACAATAGCATAAATGGTACAATTAATAAAATATGACATATAAAGCAAAATATCATAAAAATTAAAAAGGCAATTATTGATATGAGACAATAAAATGTACTTGAATTTTATACATCGGTCAATAATTAAAATTAATCAATCATGAAGTGTGAAATACAAAGTTTTTAAAAATTAAGACATATTTTAATGTTATATATTTTGATGGATAACGTTGTATTGAGTAATGTCTTATTTTAAAGTGTTGTTACATGTTACTCCAAGGTAGTTAATTGTTTAAACTTATGGGTAAATAAGGAGAAGAGTATTTCTAGAGAACCCCCTAATCAGCCTGGAGAGAGGATGGGAAAACCATGGTGAAAGATTATATGTTTACAATAGCTCTCATTGTATCATGTTGGCTTTCTAACAACCTTGACCTCACAAAAACTGGAAACCTAGTCAATGTGAAACTAACGTTTCAGATCGTTTAGCCACCTGTGTTAATAAATTACTTATTATTACAAGACACAGTCCAATAGTCATAGGAAGAGCCTTTTAATAATTTAAAAAAAAGCAATTTGGTCGCGGCAAACATTGATAACCATAGTATCACAAGGTTTTTTTAAGTATTATTAATTAATTAATTATTCATCTGCCGTGCAAACACGTTCTGTTAATTTTAACAAATCATGTAAATTTCTATTAACTGTCAAAATGAAAAATATATGTATATTTATAAAAAAACTGTCTGTACCCGTGATGTCACTTTGTTCCCATTTGACCGATCATCCATACTGACTGCTCTACACCTCACGTGAGAATGTCTTCTCGTTGAATCCTGATCAATAAGCGTTTTTCTCTTCTTTTTATTCAGCAACTTGACGTACTACCCGTTCAGTTTGTACGTATATGCTCTAATATGCTAGTGGGCTAGGGATGAATAAGGTTGAATTTACATGAATAATAATAATAATAATAATATTTAGCACCGCGTCTTACTACCCGTTCGGGTTATACGCTTTTAAGTGCTAAATTACTCTAATGGATTAGGAATTGGGAAGGTTTAATTAGAGGAAGTGAACCCGCATTTGCGTGGAGGGAGAGTGGAAAACCATTTAGGAAAAACCACCCCCAGTTCACCCGACCGAGATTCGAACCTCGATCTCCCCGTCCTCAGCAGTCGAGCTCAACACGACAAGCGCGTTAGCCAACTACGCCACCGACTCGGGTTAATTTAGATGAAGCATACCCACATTTGCGAGGGGAGAGAATGGGAAACCATTTATGAAAAAAACCACCATCAGTACAACCAACTTTGATTTGAATCAAGATCTCCCCGTCATCTGCAGTCTAGATTATTGCGAGAGTAGTGTCTTAGGCTCCTTTCACGCGGAGCGGGTGCAAGAACGAACGGGTGCTGACCCGGAAAGCGCCTGTCCATGGAAAAACTATGATGTGAGCCAGCACCTATACTTGCTCGTTTTGTTCATCTAACACAGTGCAGGTCTTCAAAAGACGGGAGTGTGTATTGTTTCTGTCTATCATATCTCAGTTTCTGTTAGAGATGGGCACAATCGAGCAATTCTAAGACTCGAGTAATTACTCGATTATCTTTAAAAAGCAATCGAGTAATAAAATAAAATTATTCGAATAATTTTTAGTAAAACATTCTATAGAACGGTCCCATGTTAGTCGACGTACATCATTACTTGGGAGTCTTGCAATGGAATTCGGTACTAACAATAAGGCCATATAATATATAAGGCCATGAGTAAAGGACAGACTATACTAAGCTGACCCACACTTTACTGCCCCGTTAAATTCAGGATGAATGTTATCCGTTTTAAAATGCAATTGGTTACACGAAGCCTCACCGGTGCGCCAACAAGCCTCGAATACTCATGACAACTAGAGCGCATTCAGAAATGTTCGGCACCTTCAGAACTTTGTTTTCATGCTAACCACCAACGTGGGAATGTAATACATTTACACCAAGTTTATTTAAAAAAAGCCAAACCTACATGGTGGAATTTTTATGGGGGTGAGGGGGCAGAAGTTATTGGGCTTTTTGTTTGTCTTAAATTTGACTTTTTTTATGCATGATAATTGATTTCACCACTTAAGTAAATAAAGTAATTATTTGGGATCAAGTGAAGCTTGAACGCAAACACTTTGAACATTGTTCTTCTATGGTTCGACTTTCGATGGCAGGATTGCGGTTGCAACTATCCCGTCACATTCGACTCGTGTAGTCACTTGCTAGAACATTCTGTGCGGTGCGGATCCGTGTAGCTTTAGCTTGAAGTAGATACAGTGAGTGCAGTTTTATTTTATCCATCACTCAACTACATAGACACAAACAACAATAGTGTTCATTCTATAGCGACATGAGCCTTACTGACAAATATAAAGTTTTAATATTATGGCAGTGCATGATTGTGGGCCTCTCATGTGAAAGAGAATATCCTAGGAGCCTAAACCCTCACTTACATGTGGGTGCAGGTAATAACACCCTCCGTGGGAAAGAAGCCTTAGACCTCGCGATCACTGAAGCGGGTCTAATGAGTTTTATACTGAGGTATGAAAACACACCACAGGTACAGTTTGAACTAAATCTGCCTACTCTGGCAACATTATTATTATTGTTAGCACCGCGTCTTACTACCCATTTGAATTATACGTACTTAAGCTAACGTGTAATGGTAGGGTGATTGTGAGATGAAATGGAGGACCTACAGTTTAACGTGGGATCCGAACCACGGTGGAGGCCTGGCATTCCACACATTCACAAGTTGTGATTAATACACGTCTTGTCAGAGGTGAAGGAAGGGTTTAGCTATCAGATAAGTTTGTGCCGAAACCAAGGATTGAACCCTGAGCCCTCAGCACAGAAGTCTCTGACACGTTACTCCTAGACCGCCAGGTCACCTATCTGGCAGTACTCCACGACACTGATATAAAGTGAAAGAGTATGGGACGATATTTGAGTAGATTTTCTTAATAAAGTGTGTTGATGCCAACATTGTTTGATGGGTTTGTCAGGAGCAACAACACAAGAGCAAGGTGAAGGCGGTTGAGATGAGATATCTAAGAAATGTGTGTGGAAAAAATCGTGTGTACAATCGGTAATGATTGGGTCCTAAAGGAGTGCAGTTTGAAAGGGGAATCCAATAGGATGAGAGTCGATCGAGTTAAAAAGGAAATATATGAAGGTAGAGTGTATAGATCAAAAAGAAGGGGTAGACCATGTAAGACATGTCTAAATGTTATAAACGAATGTGTGAAAAAAGAGAAACATCAAGAGTTTTAAGAATAAAAGAGCATGTATGGCTCGGTGTATGGATGTTGTTGAAGCGAAGGGAGTATGCAAGGACAGGGAAGTGTGGAGAAAGTTAGTGAGGATGGATTAAGTACGAAGTAGTTTTCTGAGCTATATGCATAGTTTCTGGCCTACCCCGTGAGGTATGTACAGTAGCCCCATGACTTATTTGGTGCTGAATGACAGCTCACAGCTGACGGCTTTGAAAAGTTACCAGACCAAATTATGTATCCCTACGCTGAACCATATTATCTGCAAAAACATGTGTTTAGCAGCTGTCACTTTTGACAGTCAAAATGTAGGTATATACCTAAATTTTGACTGCCAGAAGTCAGCTGTGAGCTGTCAGTCTGCACCAAAGAAGCCATGGGTCTACTGTAGATTCAACATTTAAGAAAGGTTAAAAATACCGTGGACCTACTATATTTTATATTTTACATGATTAAAGTATCAGAGTTCTGCTTATGTCAGTAATTATATAGGATATTATATTTAATTTCATAAATAATTGAATTTTTATCCTTTTTTTTCCAGAAGTTGTATTGAAGGGGAATTTTTAATTGTCTTATACATCTGAGGGCGGCTGATAAATATGGCTACCGTATAATTAAATTAGCTATAGATTATTTATAATTCCAATCTGCGTGGTATTTTGAGTTCATTTACGTTTAGAATCAAACAGATTAGTTCACAACAGTGTGATTGAAAAATCACCGACTTCCCTATCTGAAATACTGATCAAATCTCAATTTTCGATGGGAATATACTTTATTATTCATTGACGGAAAACCTATTAATCGATTCGTTAGTTTTTTTTATAGTAAAAACACAATACAATATGGGGTATGGGATGTTTGGGGGTAGAGAGTGGTGTTATTTTACGTCCTTCAACCCCTACTTGACAGCCTGTCGAGGTGTTTCAGAGTGTTACAGCTTCCATTGTATCAGTACTGATGTATTTTTTTAATGAACGTCCATTATGGAAAAACTTGCTGTAGAGCTAGTGTGTGATCACACAATGTTATCGATACCAAACTCTCCTCGAAAGGAATTGATCTATAATCATAGATATCTGTACCGAGAAAATAATAAAAATAATTGACCGGAGTATATTGTTTTCCTAGTTTTTATTTTATTAAAATGTAGATTATTTTCTCTCTTGAATTATTGTACTTTCTAATAATAATAATAAATAAATATTTTGCATGATAGTATAATGATTTATATTTTGTATATTACAACACCAATAATAATAATAGTAATAATAATATGATACAATATATCATTATTATTTAGCACCGCGTCTTACTACCCGTCCGGGTTATAAACTTTATGTACTAACTACTCTAATGGATTAGTAAAGTGGGAAGGTTGAATTAGAGGAAATAAACCCGCATTTGCGTGGAGGGAGAGTGGAAAACCATCTAGGAAAAACCCCCCCCCCAGTTCACCCGACCGAGATTCGAGCCTCGATCTCCCCGTCCTCAGCAGTCGAGCTTAACACGACTAGCGCGTTAGCCAACTACTCCACCGAGGCGGGTAGCGGGTAGTAAAACGCGGTGTTAATAATAACGTAGTGTTGCCAGGGTAGGCAGATTTATTATTAATATTAGCACCGCGTCTTACTACCCGTTCGGGTTATACGCACTTACGTTAATGTGTAATGGTAGGGTGAATGTGAGATGAAATGAAGAGACCTACAGTTTAACGTGGGATTCGAACCACGGTGGAGGCCTGGCATTCCCCACATTCACAGGATGTCTTGTCAGAGGTGAAGGAAGGCAGATTTAATTGAAAGTTTACCTGTAAATTGTTCTCATCCGTCAGCTGAACACTCGTTGGCAAGGTGTCTACAGTAATAATATAGATAAACTACCGTGGGATCGTAGGTGACAGCTAGCAGAAGGTTTTTTTTATTGCAAGCATTGACTGAAAGTGACTGGTTTTAAACTATCTGGAAGATCAGGTGGACAGCCATGTTGACAAATGAAGTCCTAATAGAGTGGGTGAGAAGATAACAATTTTGGATGTGATTCTTCGGCGCAAAACAAACTTGATTGGACAATCCTTGAGAGGAAATGTCTTCTGCACGACGTCATAGAAGGAAAGGTTGAGAGAAAGAGGATCTTAGGAAGGAGGAGGGTTCAAATATTGAGTAACTTGAAGGAAAGAAGAATATTCTCGGATATGAAGCAAGAGACGGATAGCAAGGTGTATTGGTGGTCTAAGTTTACTGTAAAAGGGAATGGACCTGTCGCAAGACAGAACAACTAATGATCATGATGATCATAATAATATATTTTCAATAAAAAGTGTTATCAAACTGTTCTATTAATAATGTTTCCAGCCAATGTCAGCCATAATTAACTTTCTACTAGCCGTCGCCTAACGACACTCCCAACGTAGATGAGCTATACATTTCCATGGAAGGTATGTAGAGCCGAGAATATGTATGATTGGTCAAATGGGGACAGAGAGGTAGATAATATACAACAGGTACAGTTTTAACTCAAACAAGCTCTGACCCGCTTTGGAGGCCGCGTGGTCTAACGCACCAATCTCGTGTCGGACTAGACTACCGAAGACGGGAGATTAGGGTTCGATCCCGGTCTTGTGCAATGAGGGTGTTTTTCCTGAATGGTTTTACACCCTCCTTTCACGCACATTCGGGTAAATTTTCTCTAAATTAACACTTTTTAATCCCTTATATATTAGTCTAATTAGTACATAGGCGTATAACCCGGATGGGTAGTAAGACTCGGTGCTTAAAAAAACAGAACAAAAACAATATCTGCTTATCCTGGCAACACTCCACGCCACGCCCACTAATACTCACATTCTGATTATGTACCCGTAGATTTACTAATAAAAATTATGATAGTGTTTTGTTTGAACAAGTGACGACGTGAACTCACAACAGGAGCTAGAAAATCTTGTGAGAAGCTTTGTTCGAAATCACGTTTCAAAAATGTCAAACCTTATGAGTTTCTAACCTCCTTAGACTTGGCGTGCACAGTTCTGAAGAGACTAATAACTATTAGTGACGATAATACTGAGCACTAATTAGTCAACTCACTTTGTCAAAACATTCAAACTCTATATGTTAGAACAGGATTAAATCAATCCGCATTATATGCTCACAATAGAGTAGTACGTATCGAGATAATTAATCAGTTTTCTATTAATGTATTATAATTTAATCCATAACTCTACTATCTAATTATTTTAGAGCTTCTGATGCTGGAATTATTATTTTTATAACTAAAGCATTTATTTTAAAATCAACCACGTCTTATTACCCGTTTGGTTTTAATGTATTTTAACTACACTAACACCCGCTTTATTCATTCTCGTGGTTAAACTGTCTTGCTGAAGACAGGTTGATTAGGGTTCAAATCCTGGTTGGTTTTTGGTGTTTTTTTTCCTTAAATGGTTTGTCACTCTCTTTCTTTGCAAATATGAGTACGTTTTCTATTAATCCAACCTTTCTTATACCTAGCTCACTAGCCTGATTAGTACATATGCGTACAAGCCGAATGGATAGTAATACTAGGTAATAAATAAAACATAAAAGTCGTTTAATAGACTTTACTAATAGTATTTCTGCCCGTACGAATTATAACGCAAGAAAACACAACAGTAAATGTTTGATCGTGTCTCGAAGATAATGTTTTACGCGCGTAAAACACAAATAGTTTAAGCAACAGCTGTTTTTTCCCCCCGTTGTTATACCCAGCCATCAACTTTCACGTATAAAATGATTCTATACGCTACGTTACACAACACTAAGACAGGCTTATACCAACAATTCGTTACGTGCTTTCACAGTGGATTTCAAACTTTGATAAAGCTCAAAACGTTGTTATATAAATATTTTTTAAGTTAAAATTTAAACACATCAAAGACAAAACATTTACTTTCCATAAAAATATTCACTTATTTTTAGTAGAGGTTTTAATTAATTATCATAAGATAAAATGTAAGTCAAATGAAAGGATTGAAAGGCACTAAAAATATAAATATTTATTTTTATTATATTTTATACTAAGTATATGGTGTACTTGTTCTTCTAGACAGAGAATAATTTATAAAGTAACTTTGTTCTATTTTATTACATAAAATTAACTACAGTGAAAAGTAAACAAATCTTAAATTATATTTAAATATTATTATTTATTTATTTAAAATGTGTTACAAAACGTAAAATGTAGGCTGACTCTAACTCAAGGTCAAACTAGAGATATAATCTGAAGATGTGTAAAAAAAGCTTAAATTTATTTTGAAGATTAAGTTATAACTTCTCTATATACAATATTTGAACGCCTAGTAAAATAAATGGTACGGTACACCACATGACATTCTCCTAATTTTATCTTAAAATAGATATTTATATTAAAGGTATATATATTGTTGTAGAAACACTATACCAAACATCACTAAGGTGGTCCCCCACACCCTCAGAAATAAAATTAAAATATTTCCCCGTTTTTCACTCAGGACTTGGGTGCAAACGGTGCAAAACGGTACAAAATGGTTGTATATTTAAATTTTAATTTTGAGGAGGTGGGGGGCCAACTTAAGTGATCTTGCTACTTACTTACTTACTCACTCACTCTATGGCACTGGGAACTAGAAACACTGTTAGAGAAAAATTGAGTAAAGAGATATATTTTTCCACCAAAGTGCAATAGAGTAAAATTCATTTTCAAAGATCTGAATCAAAAAGAATATATATATATATATATTTGCTTATAGCTAAGAAATTATTGATTTTATAAAAAAAAAATTCAAACCAATTTATTTATCTTTAATAATACTAAAACTTTACCATGATACGTTATTTTTCATCTTAAATTGTTGCAGAAAAATAAACAAAATTAGAAAATTCCCCCACTGTAAAGTAACGTCAAAGTAATTTAAAAAAAATTAGATTTGCCATCTTGTTTATAATGATAAACAGTATCTATATATAAAATTTGATCAAAATCGATAGAGTGAAATTTAAGAAAATCGATTTTTTTCTCTTTTTTTGCTCTTCAGTAAACTAATGTTAATTTTAGGTTTAGATGTCTAATTCCTAAAATCCCTCTGGGGGGACGTTATGAAAACCCCAGGAACCAAGCAATGTTCCAATCAGTAAAGTAGTGTTGGCTCTAGCCCGAGGTACAGACAGACGGAGGGACAGATGGCATTGTAAATACCACTTTTAGCTTTCAGGTGGTCATGAAACGTCGACACATATCAAAAGCTCTAGTTCGATTTTTTTTTACGATCACAATACTTTCTTTCCGACGTGTCGATGGAAAGTAAAAAGAGACTCATGATTTAACAAAGAGCATAAATGAAATAATAGGCTTTAAAGAGACAGATTAGACCGTGGAGTTTCCCAAATTTAATTTTATACCACAGCTTTTTTTTTAAGGATAAATCATGAATGTTCAAATTCTTATGGTTATCTTTAAAGGTTGTCCTTTTACATGTATTTCGGATTGTTTCCAAACGGGAAATGTTTTATTTCATTAGCTTATGAAATATTTTAGGGGAACCCCTTACACTCATTTTACGATAATTAATTTTTAAATTTACTGTTTGTTAAAGATTGCGCGGGCTGGATTTTATAGGCCTACCTTTCTGCCAAATTTCAATCTTTTAAGTTTTGGAAATTTCAAAATCCCACTTTTACCAGTCTCCACTTAGAAATTCAAGTATTTAAGAGTTACTGTGGTATTTTGAGTAATCCCACTACATTTCATTCTCAATTTGTGTTAATTAGTTATTTTATAATTATTGAGTAACTTTAGTTAAAAAAGATCTTTTTGACATTTTACGTAAGATCAATCATTTAAAATATACTTCTTTTTATTATATTTTGACCGTTTTATTGTAAAATTTGTGTCAATTGAGCTATACTAATTGAGTGGAAAAAATTGTATTTTTAAGAGTGTCTTATAAATCTCAGTTATTTACAAAAATAACAACAAAAAAAGGCAACATTAGGGTGTCCACTTTTGGTTTCACAAAGTATTCAAATTTTTCGGGATGTGAAGGGTTAAGAACCCCCGGAGCCAATTTTTTTTAACAGCCAAAAGGGATACAAATAAAAGTGACAACTTATTTTTTTTAAGCACCACGTCTTACTATCCGTCCGGGTTATAACCTTATTTACTAATTACGAAAATGTGTTTGGGATGAGGAAGGTTACATTTAGAAGAAGTGTACCCTAATTTGCGTGGAGGAAGAGCAGAAAACAATTTATTAAAGCTCACCCTAGTATCCCCGACCAGGATTTGAACCCTGATCATTTTATCGAGTATATTTCATGGTGAAAGCGATGCCTTAGAACCCACGGCCACCGAAGTGGGATAGTGACAACTTTGAAAGGTGAAACCAGCCTATAATATTTTTTTAAATAATGTGGGGGAACTGATTTATTTCCTTTTTTTTAATATTTATCGCCGTTATTGCTCCCTTATGTTTTTAAATACTCCTTCTTGTCTCCCTTAAAAGGACCCATGTTCTCTTGATTTACAGTGGCAGTAGGGGGGCGGGAGGAGGGTGGGTAGAGGGTTACTTCGTGGTTTGGGAAAGGGGTAGAGGGAGTAGTTGGCGGTAATTACTAGCCGGGCCGCGCCCTGGGGCAGTTTATTCACGTCAAGTGAGACGCCGCGACGGAACCGCTTCCTTGACTTGTTCGTGTCCTTAAACGCAACTATAAATCCTTCTGAGAATGAATTTATCACGGGTGTCTGGAGGCTTGGATTATTGAGGTTATTTTATAAAAATAAAGTAACTTAATCATACCAAAAAAAACCCTACCCTTGGGGTGCTATATGGAAGAGAATTAAAATGCGTTGCAGACATTTAGAAATCCCAGATTACTTACGAAGTTCTTTGATATTTTAATATATGTAAAAAGCTTTCTAAGTTTAAATTTAAAAATAAAGTGTGATAAGTTACATGCATCTCTATAAAACAATTTTATATTATCTTAAAATGTTCTCTTGATACCCTACCCAAACATGACTAGATTTTATAGAGGAAGGCTGGATCTAGGTTTATAACCTTTTGTTTTAAACGTAGAAGTACAAATTCTTTGACTCAAAAAACATTTAAACGCAAAATTTAAGCTTTTCAACTGGTCAGGAACCCGTTGATAATTTTTTGTCTACCTTTTGTTGAAAACTAAACAAAAAAATATCATTAATAAATAATGCGGCATTTCTAAACGTCTACAGGTGACCTGGTGGTCTAGGGGTAAGGTGTCAGACTTCTGTGTTAGGGGTCTGAGGTTCAATCCTCGGCCCCGGCACAGATTTATATGATTACCAAATCCTTCCTTCACCTCTGACAAGACGTGTATTAATCACAACTTGTGAATGTGTGGGGTGCCAGTCCTCCACCGTGGTTCAGATTCCACGTTAAACTGTAGGTCCTCCATGTCATCTCACAATCACCCTACCATTACACATTAGCTTAAGTGCGTATAACCCGAACGGGTAGTAAGACGGTGTGCCAATAATAATAATAATAATAATAAACGTATACAAGGCTTCTCAAAGCACTACTATACAGCATTCTTAAGCTTGTGAGGAAACTTTGTTTAATTTGCCTCTGAACCGAAAAATAAAATTCGTTTTATAAATATGTCTGTCCCGATGTCTGTAATCATGTCTGCTTGTCTAGTTGTTTGTATGCCTATACACGCCACTTACCCAGAAATGTAGCAGACCTACCTTGAAATATTACATTATAGCCCTATATTATAAGCTGTACCATAAAAGTATAATGGAAGGTAAGCTTGATATATTTTAGGGTACACGAAAGGTACCTGGAGCTACAACCTAAATTGGTTGATGTATTTTGTTCAAACTTTATATTTAGCTATATTGCTATGTCTCAATACGTCTTCATTTAATTTTTCCCTGATACTTAAATTAAAGATTATTTACTGATTAATGATTTTTCGAAAATTCTATTTATCTCAAAAACTCCCCTTACGATTTTGTTTAAAGTGGGTATCTGGAGAGTGTTTGACTGTAAAAAAAAAATAGCACTGTAGTATTCCGTTTAAGTGAAAGAATTCATTTATGGGTAGCTTAATATTTGAAAATTTGAAATTATAAAAAAAAATAGCCAAGTGTTTTTATTTAAAATGGGTGTCTTTGGAGTGGTTTATGTAATAATAAATTGATTTTTGTATCTTTATTTAAATAAATATCATTGAATATTATTTTATTGATGAGGGATTTCTTGAAAATGTGTAGCTTTTGAAAAAACGTTACAGCCATTTTGTTCAAAATTTATATCCGATGAATGTTTCAAGTGATAGTTACTAAAATTATATTGAGGAAATTTTACAAAGGGATAGTTTACTAATAACAGATGTTTGAACATTTTGTTCGAACTAGAATACAAGATTAAAAAAGTACCAATAATTGTGTCGTATCATTTATTTTTAAAACTGTTAAATTGAACAAAGTAGAGATAATATTCCTATCTTGAACAATTAATATTATTATTTTAGTTTTATATTGATACGATTAGGTCAGACTGTGGTACGTTTACGATAGCTTTGCCCTTATATACTTTATATATTGTTATATAAAAATTGCGAACATAATTCCACAACTATTCACTTTTAACTATCGAAAATTCCAGAAATATACCAGAAGAAAAGTTAACACCATATTTTCTCTTTATTAAAGGTGCTTAGCGGGCAGTTTCTGAACCAAATTATTATATCAGCGCATGATTTACCGACTAACTTAATAATAGGACCAACACAACACCCAATTCCTTGGCCATTAAAATATCATCAATAACTTTTTGGCTACACCGGAAACCGAACCAGAGATAACTGTAAAAGTGCTGCCGATAGACAAGCCAAGGTATCTGACGCTATAAAAAGATCTTACCCCAAGTTCACCTGAAACTGTTGTCATGCGGACGAAAGCATCAGTCTCCTTTGGACTTGTTTGCGGGCTAAGAGGTGAACTGCCCGGTTCTCCTGAGGTGTCTTTGTTAGATTGTTTTACACTCTATCTCTACGCAGCTTCAGTTACTCTTGCAATTAAAACCCACCTTAACCCACACCGGTGATTGAATGTTCTAAGACGTCCCACGTTTACAGTAGATTTGTCTACCAATGATGGGCAAATCAGGGTTCAAATCCCGGTTGGGTGGTTTATCATAATTGGTTGTCCACTCTCTCGCCACGCAAACGTAAGTACACTTCCTATACATTCAACTTTCCTTACCTTAATATAACTAGAACAAAAACATTTAACCCGAAGGGGATATTGTGGACGAATTATAAGACTCGAAACATCTGCTTCAATGGCTGCATGGTCTAAGGTGTCACTCTTGCAATATTCTAGATTGCCAATGATGGAGAGATCGAGGTTTTAATCCTAGTTCGGTGTACTGATGGTGGTTTTTCCGATATGGTTTCCCACTCTCCTTCCACGCCAGTGAGTGTACACATTCCCTAAATTCAACCTTCCTCATTACGAACTCATTAGAGTAATTAGTACATATGTGTGTAGCCTGAACAAGTACTAAAGACGTGGTTAAATAAAACGTAAAACATTTTAGAAAAATTCCAATCAAAAGAGTTTTTAAATCAGTCAATAATTTGACTGGAAGTCACTCATATAACAGGATCTGAAAGGATGAAGCTTTTTTGTATTATAATTTTCTGAATAAAAGGACCGCTTCCCTCCAGCACCCTGGTGGTTACATTATTTCACGGCTTCTAATCACAACGCTATTTCATCGCACCGTTACTCTGTTGTTTGCCGTTGCCAACGACTCTGCCAAATCATTTCCGGCCACAGCTGCCGCACGCAGTTAGACAAACCGCGACAGATAAAGCGACCCCCCTATTAACTAATCACGTCGCGCGGTTACGTTCACACTATTGATGATTATGATTTGTACCAAATACGCCAGCGTCAACACTACGAGGTGAAATTACAGGGTGAAATATTCTGCAAACCAAATCACAATATAATTTATACGGCTTTAGTTAAAAACTGAAGACTTTTTTTTATATACTTCTGTATTTTTCATTACAGCCCGTTTACGATAAAGCACTACAAAGGAGGAAGAATATATACGCAACGAATGCGTTGAAAGTGTATGGCGATACACAAATTGTGGTAAACTTTTGAATTGGAGGGCGTAATCGAATCCACAAATAACATTGTCGTTTTGTATGATCGGCTTGATTAAACTTGCCATAATTAACTGTTGGTTCGATTAGATATATATACTTATGTTTGAACAAATTTTACGCTGATGTTTGAACCTATTGAACATTGATGTTAGAGCCGATTGGATACTTATGTTCAAGCCAATTTGGACACTTATGTTTGAACCAATTATAACTTTATAAACGAGCCATTTGAACATTGATATTCTAGATAGTTTAGCACTATAGTTCCAGCAAATTTGACGCTGATGTTCGAATCGATTGTATAGTGATGATTGATCCGATTGCACAGTGATTTTCGAGACAATTTGACGTTGATGTTCGACGTAAGTGAAAGATGCGTCAATAAATTGTTAATGAGCTGAGACAAAGAGGAGGTCGTTTTATAAACTACGATGGGAGGGAAGTTTGAAACTAGTGTTGCCGAACGTGCTAGGATGTGATTGTGAACGTGATCCAAGTGAGTAGTTTTAGTATCAGAGTACACACCACCAGTAGATAATATTTATATCCCGGGAAATGAGTTTCTTCAACTCCCTCCAACAATACGTGACGACCAGTGTAGCCAATCTTAGCCTCAGTCCCAAACGGTTCTCTCTAGGACGCGAGGGCGGGCACGATGAGACTTTGGCGGCGGTGGCGGTGGGAGGGAACGTTCCTCCGATCGGCCCGGGGCCCCCTCCCGGTCAGGGGGGCGTCGCCATCCCAGGTGGCGTCAATTGCCGCAGTGCGTCTGCCGGTCATGTCGCGGCGCCCCACGCGGGGCACGGGTTCCCCAAGGTTGTACCGGCTCCGGGAACGGTGACTCCGCCCCACAGTCGCTCCCTGTCGGTGCGTCGCAGGACGCTGGAGTGCCCCCTCTCACCGGGGCTGGCCTTACCCCACGGGACGGGGCCCCCTAAGAGGATGGGGTCCTTCAGGAGGAACCAGCAGATGGCCACCAGACAGCCTCTCATGTTCTGCCGCCGCCGGCAGTCTTGGCCGGAAATGGACCAGCAGGCCACCTCAGGGTAAGAACTAATTTGTGTTCATTAGTCTTCTCTTCTGGTTTGTTACTTTTAATATTATTATTATTATCATCATCATCACGCCTTACTACGAGCCCAGCCTGTATGCATAAGCTATATTATTATTACGTTAATGTGTAAGGGATGAGTAGGATTGAATTTAAAGGAAGTGTACTCACACTTGCCTGGAGATAAAGGGGAAAACAATTTAGGAATAACTTTCCTCTATAAAACCAACTGGGATTCGAACACCGATATCCTCGTCATTGGTGGTTCAGTCTGTTGCTAGAGTTAAGCCTTAGACTATAGGACCACCGAAGAGGGTGACATTTTTTAAATGCAATTTTAAACAAGATTTTTTTTGTAAAAATTTAAATTAAAAGTTTTGATAACACTTTTAACCGTATCACTTAAAACGTGAACTAAAGATCAGGATTAATCAGTCTGGTTTACCAACGCTGCAGGTGAAAAGTTCAAATCCTGGCTGAGTGTACAAATTGTATTTGAAAAAAAAAAATTGTCTCCAATTAAATTTTAAAACAAGGGTCATTAGATTTGGTGGGTTTTGGAAGTGCGTGTATGTTAACTTTCAAAACGTATAGAGAAAAAACGTATTTTTTGGTGTAGTATACAATTGGTCTATTCGCAAGACTACCTCAGATAATAAAAAAATTAGTTCCTAAATATTAGATGCTCAAAATTGCACACACTCTTATACGCTTGGTGTGATAGAAAATCGAAATATGACAGGTAATTTCAGGGACCAATGTTTATCTTTAACAGTCAATTATTTCATTTATTATTTTTGTTGGACTGTGATACTCCAAATTATTTTAGTAACGATATATATTACTTCTTTTATGATCGCTTCCAGGCAAAGATATCACATGTATAGATTACATCCCTATGACATTATGTTTTAGTCAACCTGACTATTTTTCACGTTTAGTTTAAACCAATAATGAATTAAGATTTGGCTACGTTTCCTTTTGATAATTTTATATTATAAAAAAGAACAAATCTACTTTTAAAATTATCTGTGCGAATAAAGGGCACACCAGCTAGTATTATATATTATTTAAAATATATCTGATGGATATTGTATCACTGAAATGTCCTTAAATAGTGTCTATACCCACACATTACCCTCTCATACCACACATGTATGTAGAGAAATGCAACCGCATTTAATAGAGGGAAAGTGGGAAAATTATTTAGTAAAAATCCCCCTTGGTAAATTTGGCCTGGATTTCTCACGCCTGACCTACTCCAGTCACCATTAAACCAAATTAGACAAGCCTGACTTTTAATCTGCGTGCCCACCAACTCTAGTAAGTCTGATTTATCTACATATTCCAACAAGCCCCTCGCGGGCGAACGGTCTAACGCGTCATTCCCGTGTTGGACTCGACTGGCTCGTAGTTGACAGGGGATTGGACCAGAATACCGGTAGAGTGTACTTAGGTTTCCTTTCTAATTCCACGCAAATATGGGTACTTTTACTTTAAAATTATTACGTATTAATTCATATTCCGTTATTCCATAACGTCAGACTAAAATCGAGTCATAACAGGCAGAGCAACTACCCACTGTTGGTGAAGATAGTGCCAACTATATATAGGGTGGCATGTGGTAGGTACAACGAACCCTTTGGCCATTGTTCTCAGTTTTCTAGACCAGAGCTGCTACTTTTTTAATTCAAGTAGCTTATCAATTGTACACCTCCGTTCCGGACTCACTGCTTCACAGAAAATCTGGATGCACTAGGAATCGAACTAGGGACCTCTGGATTTGTAGCCAAGAGCTCTGGCCCTTTGACCACGGTGCCGGTCTTCCTATTCTATTAGTGTATACATATAACCTTACGGCTACTAAGTCTAATATAAATATACACATTTATATATATATGTATATATATATAGGCCATATTAGGTAATGACACATGCATTTTATGAACTGAACGATTTTATCAGCACACTTAAATCTAGAGCAGACACAACACCCACCTCCCCGTTTGTTAATTAAATATTGTGTAAAGTTAAAATTCCCAATTCCAAAAATGATGCATGTTTTGGCCACGCCAGGAATTTAACCTGGGACCTTTATCTCAACAGGCAGACACGCTTCCGACTGAGATAAGGTGTTGGACTGAGGTTGCTAAGACGCGGGTAAGATAAAATAAAAGTGTATTATAAATAATCCGTTGTGGGTTTATAAATCCACCGTTTACATGACGTGTTCCCTTAATCAAACAATCACCTTCGACCAGCTGTTCTAAGTCAACACTGGCGGAGAAATGTCAACAAACTCCCCTTGGACACTTTTAATCAACATGTCTGTTAGTGAAATGTCAGTCTGTAATCAAATTAGACAAATTTTCCCTTCTTGTATGCGTTTATGTGTGTGTGTGTTTTTAATAAAGTTTGAAAATGTCTACAGAAAGACTTGAAATTAAATTACAACTCGGCTGGTTTTTTAACTTTTTATTTTATGAATTGTCGTTTAAAGAGCATTGTACTCAGGTTCCTAATCAGATAGACCAGTGTAATTCTTAAAAAATTAACACCACGTTTAGCTCTAAGCTATAGTTAATTTAAATAAAAGCCAAGACTTAGATATTGTCGTTAATAATTTAAAAGGGTATGAGTTCTAATAAATTGAATAGTGAGGATAAATATCGTTATGATATAACAGTTTTACAAGTTGTTTGTACTCAATTTTGTCTGTTTTTCCTTTAACACACTTTGATATTTAAAAATATTAATCTTGACTATATTTAATATAGTATGAGTCAAATTGGTCAAACGAAAAAACATGACATAATACATAATTAATTTTCAAACAAGTTCTTAATGAAAGTGAAAATAAAACATATTAAAACAATAAGATACAATATTTATATTCAAAAGTTGGTGATTGCTTGGGTTTTAAAAGTTGTAGTATTCAAATAACTTTCTTAAAATATCTAATTCCATTTTTTTTTATAAAAAAAATCTATATAAGCCTCATCTGAGATTTTGTTCCCGTTACTCCTTTCAGTGTTCCAGTATGTGATGGTGAACACATCGTGTTCCATCGCCTAACGAATTCCATGAATATGGTACGTAAAATCGAGTACCAAAACATGTCGGATAGCTAAGGTTCCAGTAATCTCCATCACACGCTGCAACACTAAAACGAGTAACGTAAACAAAAATCTCAGATAAGACTTAGATTTTATTTTTATAAAAAAAAATGTTAAATATTTTAAGAAAGTTATTTGAATACTGCAACTTTTAAAATCCAAGCAATCACCAACTTTTTAATAGATATATTTTAACTTATTTATTTAATATGTTTTATTTTCACTTTCGTTAAAAACTTGTTTGTAAATTAATTATGTAGTATGTCATGTTTGTTAGTTTGACCAATTTGACTCATACTATCTTACTAATATTATAAATGCGAAACACGGTGACCTGGCGGTCTAGGGGTAAGGTGTCAGACTTCTATGCTGGCGGCTGGGGTTCAATCCTCGGTCCCGGCTAAGATTTATCTGATTACCAAACCCTTCCTTCACCTCTGACAAGACATCTTGTGAATGTGAGGAATGCCAGGCCTCCACCGTGGTTCGGATACCACGTTAAACTGTAAGTCCTCCATTTCATCTCACAATCACCCTACCATTACACATTAGCGTAAGTGCGTATAACCCGAACGGGTAGTAAGACGCGGTGCTAATAATAATAGTAATAATAATATAAATGCGAAAGTTTGTGTGTTTGGATGTTTGTTACTCAATCACGCCAAAACTGCTGAACGGATTCGAATTTAACTTTGTACGTTGGTAGAGTGTATCCTGTTATAACATATATTACTATTCCAATCCTTTGGTTTTTCATTAATTTTACATTACTAATGTTTAAACTTTTCTTATATTTAAGAGATCTCACGAGTAAATATGAATGAGATTATAATTAATATATTACTTTACCTAACCATTTTTTTTAAAGTTAATAAAGATCAGTTCAAAACGAACACTTACGCACCATCCAACCTTCACAATATTTGAGAGAAAAGTTGAGAGAAATTTGGTTGTTTTCACGTGTAAATACGAAGTCGCCTTTATGATAAAAGTTCAATAGTATTTTTTGTGCGTAAGTTTTTGTTTTGAACTGTTCTTTACTAACTTTAAAAAGGTTAGGTAAAATAATATAAAACTAACGGATTCGAATGAAACTTTGTACGTTGGTAGAGTATGTCCTGGAATAATATAAAGGACTATTCCCAACATTTGGTTTTAAATAATAATAAATATATGATTATAATGTGAATGAAATGATGTTATTTAAGAATTTGTGATTTAATATTTTGTAATTAAAGTAAATAGAAATTAGTGTGATTCAGTTTCATACTAATAAATAATAAATATGATGTGGTTTTAGATATATTGTAGTTCTTAAATTTATTTATTTTATTTATTTATCTTACTAATTATGAAGGTATTAATTTAAAAAAAATTATAATTGATAACTTAAATAATATATACTTCTTTTATTATGAAATATTTAAAAGTGAAAATTAAAATAAGGCAAAATTATTTACAGATAGAACTGAGAAAAATGCATGGATACTTGAAAAAATTAAAGTTTGATTTATGACTAAAACAGTTTAGTTAAAGATTAAAAGATTTTATCAATTGTTGTGGGCGAAGCCGCGACGGGTAAAAGCTAGTATTAAAATAGTCAAGATAAATATTTTTAAATATCAAAGTGTGTTAAAGGAAAAACAGACAAAATTGAGTAACTTGTAAAAGTATTAATCATAACGATATTTATCCTCATCATTCAATTTAATAGAACTCATACCTTTTTAAATTATTAACGACAATATCTAAGTCTTAGCTTTTATTATATTATTTTATTCCTTATGAAATATTCAACTAGGATGTTTTTTAAAATGTTATAACTAAATAGTCATTCCTGTAATGTTGTGACAACCTTCGTTTCAGCACCACTAGCAAACGTTTGGTAAACATAAGTTTAAATTGACTTTGTAAATTTTCTGTGTCAAATTCGAATAGTATGTATATTGTATAAAAAATCTTCTAGCCTGGTACAGATAAGTTAAAAGTAAATTTAATTTATGCACGTGATCCTGTAACTAAGTGTGTAGCAATATTCTTGACATTACTATTGCATTATAAGTATTACCTATTATATGTATCCCAATTTATTTATGAATATACATATCTGACAGATATAACAAGTTACTTGATTTGCATTCATGTAACAAGTTACTTGATTTGCATTCATGTAACAAGTTACTTGATTTGCATTCATGATATATATTATCCGTACCTTAAAGATAACACAAATAAAATATTAAAATACTATCAATATTGACGACACAAACAATGTTTGTAGTTTATAAAAGGTGTCCCAAATGTCCATACGTAATAAATTATTATTATTATTATTATTATTAGTACCACGTCTTACTACCCGTTCGGGTTATACGCACTTACGCTAATGTGTAATGGTAGGGTGATTGTGAGATGAAATGGAGGACCTACAGTTAAACGTGGGATCCGAACCACGGTGTAGGCCTGGCATTCCCCACATTCTCAAGATGTCTTGTCAGAGGTGAAGGAAGGGTTTGGCAATCAGATAAATCAGTGCCTGGATCGAGAATTGAACCCCGGACCCCAACACAGAAGTCTGAAACCTTACCCTTAGACCGCCAGCTCACCATGTAATAAATAAAAATGCATACATACCTGATATATATACCTTGATATATACCTTTATAAATATATATACCTATATATAATTTATAAAAATACCTTGACCTAGATATATAATTGGGTGAATTTCCTCAAAATTTTAACTTTTTTATTCTTATCCCATTAGAATAATTAAAATAGGAATATCCTGGACGGGTAATAAGTAACACTTGATGGAACTTATATTTACTACACGTTTGAAAAAAAAAACGAATAAACTAACTTTGAAAAAACATTAAAAATATTATTGCGAGTATGTGTTCTCTAGAATACGATATTTTTTCCTAATATTTATATATAGTAATTTAAAATTTATTTACTCGATATTGCATCACGGAATTTTCTTTGGCATGCGTTAGGTCTACCCAAAAATTAATCTCTTACCACACACGTATGTATGAATATATATGTGTGCACGTATTTGCATACTAGAGGAAAAGTGGGAAATTTATTCAGTAAAAATAACTCCTATCAGATTTATCTGAGATTTCTCGCACCTAGAGTTATGTGTGATATACTTGTAAGTAGTTCTTAAAATGTATTTTACAATTATTAGGAGTTTTTGCATGATTACCTTTATTTTATATGCATAACGCATGTAGTGTATTCCTCTCTCAGAGGGAAGAAACTATTAAAACCCCCTTATATTCGAGACTAATTTTTTAATTCCTATATAGATTCTATAAGAATCAAACATGTGTGTGCTGTTAAAATAACATCTATATTATACACTATAAAGTTAGTATTCAAAAGAAAAGCCTTTTAGAAAATAATAGTTAAGTATATTATTATTGTTATTTTATGTTATATTGATACTATCTACCCAAATTGACAGCTTCATATCACATGAATTGATGTATGAATACGTAAAAGTAGATCTAGTAGCTTTAATAGGTGTCAGTTAAGTTCCTTACTGTGGAAACTGGGCTGTAGATTTTTAGGCTACATTTTAATGCCAAGATACTGCAACCACCTTTCAAAGTTTTAACTAATGGCCATGTTTTTTGGCGAAGTTTCTATTAATATTCTACTGGATTCTTTTCGGTGAAATTTCTTGTAGTTTAAATGAGAAAAAATAATCAGTGGATTATTTAAAAATTTAGTAAATATAAATCAAATCAAATTTTTTACAGTGCTTACAAAGGCTTGAAAAATTCAAGTGCTGTAAAATGTGTTTAACTTCGCCCGTGATTTTACGCAAAATTGTGTGTGCGCCAATTGAGGTCGGTTATAAAATAGAGAGGACTTTATTTAATTACTAACTGAAATAATGTTACCACTTCAATTTTGTTTTTTCCTAATTACTTTTTAATTCCTTATTAAAAAAAGGTGTCTAGGAACGAAAAAAAAAGTCTCAAATAAAATTGTGAAATAATTAAAAGAGAAAATTGGATCCCTGTTAAGGAAGTTCCTGGAATCAAGCAACGCCCGCACCTGAGGTCAGGATATGTGGAGTTGATACAGTTTAAGTTGAGAGTGAAGCAGGGTCTGGTTAAGGGTTTCATGCGCCCTAGGTGAGAATCAAAATTGGTGCCCTTCTTGTATTATGTTTAATCTAAGTAAACCGCACCTTTTTTGCGACACAAAATAATAATACTACGATGTCAGAATACAATAAAGACGGCGATATTTCATTATATACTATCAATTAAAGTTGGACACGTTAGTTGGATTTAGGAGTGAGCGTATAGAGAGAGTGGAGAACAAACGTTAAACCGGTCACTATACAAACTTGTATTTTAAAACGAATAAAGCCAAGTTACCCGCTTCGATGGCCACATGGTATAACGCAATACTCTCGTGTTAGACTAGACTGTCGAAGACGGGGAGATCGGGATTCGATCCCGATCGGGTGCGCTGATGTTGGTTTTCCCTAAATGGCTTTCCACTCTCCCTCCACGCAAGTGCGGGTGCACTTCCTCTAAATTAAAAATTCCTTATCCTTAACATATTAGTTTGATTAGTTTTTATACGTATAACCCGAATGGGTAGTAAGGCGCGCTGCAACAACAAAAAATCCAAATGTGAAAATAAGCTACAGCTTTATAATAATACTTACTACCCGCCTCGGTGGCGTAGTTGGCTAACGCGCTTGTCGTGTTGAGCTCGACTGTTGAGGACGGGGAGATCGAGGATCGAATCTCGGTCGGGTGAACTGTGGGTGGTTTTTCCTAAATGGTTTTCCACTCTCCCTCCACGCAAATGCAGGTTCACTTCCTCTAATTCAACCTTTCTAATTCCTAATCCATTAGCGTAATTAGTACTTAAAGTGTATAGCCCGAACGGGTAGTAAGACGCGGTGCTAAATATTATTATTATTACTATACTGACGTCATTACTTAGTTTAATATTTTCTTGACGGCGATCTTTGCTATTGTAGAATTAGAAGAGAACGAGTGTGGGATGGTTTTTTTTTTAACATTCGCGGTGACTACTATTATACTATTGTATGTATACAAACCGGGTTGCTTTACTCCTAATAAGATTATTCACTGTGTAACAACAAATGCTAGTGGTTTTCATATCGTACAGGGCGGGTTTGACGAGTCTGCACAGTTTCCAAAATCAGCATAAGAAAGAGCTCCAAAGGATAGGAAAAAAAAATTATACGAAACAGCCTACGCTTTATTGTTATTGAAAGACTCAACATACGATTTCAAGGAACAGCCCGATTGTAACAAAGAGAACCTTAATCGGAACAAAGAGAAAGCAATTTCACTGAGCATATCGTCTATCAAAGCAATTGACAAGATCTTCCGTCAAAGGTTCAGCGATATACGAGCGATACAAAACCAACTTCTAAGAATTTAAAGCAATACAATCTGTTTGAGACCGTTATGGGAAGTTATCTACATGATAATTACTCTACACACATACATATACACACCCATGTATATAAAGCATATGTATATTAATAGTAATAATGAATTTAAGAGGTTAAATACAGTTTACTGATTCCTGAAAATTTGAACTTGCTCGAAAATATCTCAAACAATTTTATGCGAAATGGGTATCTCATGACGGATTTAATTGATAAATTAATATAGTGACCCGCCTCAGTGGCGTAGTTGGCTAACGCGCTTGTCGTGTTGAGCTCGACTGCTGAGGATGGGGAGATCGAGGTTCGAATCTCGGTCGGGTGAACTGAGGGTGGTTTTTCCTAAATGGTTTTCCACTCTCCCTCCACGCAAATGCGGGTTCACTTCCTCTAATACAACCTTCCCTATTCCTAATCCATTAGAGTAATTAGTACTTAAAGCGTATAACCCGGACGGGTAGTAAGACGCGGTGCTAAATATTATTAATAATAATAATAATAATGAGTGACATGGCGGTATAGGGGTAAGGTGTCAGACTTCTATACTGGCGGCCGAGGTTCAATCCTTGGTCCCGGCAAATATTTATCTGATTACCAAACCCTTCCTTCACCTCTGACAAGACATCTTGTGAATGTGGGGAATGCCAGGCCTCCACCATGGTTCGGATCCCACGTTAAACTGTAGGTCCTCCATTTCATCTCACAATCACCCTACCATTACACATTAGCGTAAGTGCGTGTAACCCGAACGGGTAGTAAGACGCGGTGCTAATAATAATAATAATAATAATAATAATAAAATGAATGTAGATTTTTCGGAGAAAAAAATTCTTATGTGTAGTTTACTGCAAGCCAATTTTTGTTTTAATATGAGCCAAACTAAAATAGACTATTTGAGAAATTACGTACGATTGTATTATCACAATCTTTCGCATAAATTTGGTACGATAAGGTATCTTCAACACGTACCTGTGATCTGTGATTTAAATATGTTATAATTTAAACACATTTTAATTAAGTTATTTAATATAACTTTTATTTAGAAATTACAGAAATCATTTTTGTTTAATAGTCGGAAAAAGTACATGCTTGAAAGTTGATTCACTTTATATATAGATCATAACTAATTTGCTATATCGGCACACGCACGTCTTAGCCAAAATCGACAGTTAACAACTCTGTCTAGTAAAAGCAAAAACAAACACTAATTATCAAACTTCAAACTCAGATTATGCCCGGGAGCTGCTGAGCTCTTACGGACACAAGTAAAACTTATTTTTGAAAAAGAACATAAAAACAATATAATTTACAAATGAAGCATGTTGATCTCTTTCTCGTACCTACAATGGGAGGTTTATTTCTTTAATTATTGAGAGGGCTGTAAACAAGTAAACTGAATGTAATTCACCGTAGCCTGCTTGCACGTGTACGGAAATAAAACAGCAACAGTACAGTCAGACTAAATATAATTGACAACCTAGATTTAAATGCACTAGAAATCAATTCAATAAAACGGGATCATTACAGTACTCTCCTACTTTCTGGGTTATTTTTAGAAGTAAAATGAATCAGTAAGTAATTCGGTTAGATTGTTTTTACATTGAACTGCACATCTTATGACACAACTATATCTTATATTATAAAATATACATAGAAAACCTATACATTAGTTACAGAGAGTAACAGCAGGTTGAGGTGGGTAGTGTTCATCAATTAATTTACATCATGTAAAATGTTTATCATTTACTTCGAAAATTTTCACTTAACAATCCAAAGATTGTTCATCTTGATTTGTCACTTCCTTTTATGAATTAAATTTTCTATGGAAGAAAATTTTAGATTCTCACTTTAATTGATATAACCAACTAGGCTAGTGATCTAAACAAGAAATTATTAATTTAATCTTTAGATAGCTTTCTTTTATGTACACTATTATCACATGGTAATAAAATAAAATAAACAACATATGGAAACAAAGAGCTATACATCGCACGGCACATAATCAAGAGGACACCCTTGAAAAAACACAAATATAAAATTTCTGACATTCTAGACTAAATTGGTAGATCTGAAGTTGATCGCGATATTTCTGAAGCTTCACATTGGACTAGTATGCAAAATATACAATATCCATGTTCTGTTAAAATTATACTTCAAGTTAAATTCACATTATAAAAGTTTTATCATTATGAGGAGACAACATCTACTCCTACTTAGGCCTTAATTCCCTACATTCCCTCTAATTTTGTCACTCTTAAAAATATGGCTTAATTACACAAAAATGTTTAGGCTGACACACCTCTGCCACTACAGTTCTCACTTGACCTCTTCTATCATCTTGCCTCTGTCCCTGGTTGGTATTTTGAGCCCCTATGTCTCTTTGACCTCTGTACCTTGGTGGGTTATCATACTGATTGTATCCCTTTAGTCCCTGTTTGCGATCATTTTGCCTATACGGTTCCTGGTTGAATCGTGTACCACTATCTTGGTGTCCCCTTGTTCCTATTTCCTTGCCCTCTCTCCCAGTGTTGTGATGGAGGTGGTGTCCTACTTTCTCTCTGAAACTGATAATTTGTTCTACCTTATCCCTGTGGATGATATTGATCTTTAACTTTCTGGAAACTTGACCAATTTGGTTTACTTTCTCTTCCTGCACCTCTTTCTGAATTTGAATATAGGTACCCATTTATGTTGAATCACGTTCCTCTACATCCTCTAAATATTCTTACTCTCTATTTCTTGGACATCTATCATCAAATGCACTTAACACCCGCTACATGTCATGAAGGTCCTGTAAATTTGCGCCAATAAGAATATCCTGTATATTTTGAAGAATATTATATAAAATTCCCCATGAGCCTATTTTCCTCTATCGGGTATTTCGAGTACCTTGCTTTTACCTTATATTTGTGAAGATATTCTCACATAGTTCCCGTTTGAACATTGTATTTACCATTGAAATTCTGTTGCAAAAAACTATCTTGTTTTACCTGAGACAAAAATTTTCCCAACAAAGCATTCTTTACCTGTACAAATGTATCCCATTCTCCTTTTACATAATTCCCCCAGGACCTCGCTTCCTCTCTTAATCCTGATAACAAAATAGCAATCTTATTCGCTTCACTAAATCGTGCCCCTTCAAAAGTATGCTCCACTTCTCGAATGTATTGGATTGCCAACATATTTCCTTTCGGCCCTTTGAATTTGGGAATTGAAGATAACATTTCCTCACTCATTCCTCTAAACAAGACATTATTATGACATTATTATGACAAACATGACTATCAACTCTCTCTCTTTATTTCAACTTCGTTAAATTAACACTCTTAAGTCCTCAACTTTGTTTTGTAAAATCTCAAGATTTTTCACATAGCTATCTCTTAAATTTTTAATTTTTTCCTCCATGCTTTCACCTTTTTGAGTCACTACATCTTCTACTCAAGACGTAATATAATCCTTATTCACATATAGTTGCCCCTCCAGTTCTAACCTGATATTACCGACTTCGCGTTCCAAGTTAGACTGAACTATTTTGACATTGTTTTTTATGCGAACAATTTTGAACTATAATACCTTCTACCTTATTTCCTGTGCTTTTGACTGTGCTTATAAATTTCTTTTCTAACCCTTCTATCTTTTCATTTACTTTATCAACTCCCACAAATAAATCAAAATGAATTTTTCTTAAATTATCTTGTGTTTGTTTCAATTCATTTTTGTTTTGTTTTACAGTGATCAAACTCCTATCAAGATCCTTAACATTAAGTGTCTGATGCAATATTTCCAGGTTATCTGGTTTACAATCTAATTTTATTCCTAATTATTTAATATTTTTAATACTTCTTTAGTATATTTTCAATTTCTTTATTATGGTGTGGGGAATGCCAGGCCTCCACCGTGGTTCAGATTCCACGTTAAACTGTAGGTCCTCCATTTCATCTCACAATCACCCTACCATATACACATGAGCGTAAGTGCGTATAACCCGAACGGGTAGTAAGACGCGGTGCTAATATTATTAATAATAATTTATTATGATTTTCTATTTGAGTTCCCAATTTTTTATTATTTTCATCCTTCTGACTCATCATTGTTATGATAAGTTGTTACATTTTTTTGTTCCCTTCCTCTATTAAATTATTTTCTACCTGAGCTGGATCTGAATCTCTTTTACTATCCTCAATGTCTACAGTACTCTTTTTAATATAGAAATGTAATTACCCCCATTCTTTAATTTGGAATGTCCACTTGAGCTATTTTCATCTAATATCTGATTTTCACTATTATTTACTAACTCCCCTTCTTCTCCGTTCTGTCCTGGAACTGCACCCTTTATGTAACTTTCTACTGTTTGCATTTCCCACTTTTAGTTTGTTTAATCTACTTTCATACGTTTCATTTTCCCAATTCCCATCACTCTCCTCTAATCCTTCTTGATTATATGGTTTGTTCATGATTTTTTCGTCTTCCAAACAAAATGGAATTTGACCTCCCCCACTACTACACACTTCCCCAATTAAATCAACTTCTGATTCAAACATAATCACCTACAAGAGTTGGTGAATTTTTTAAGTATATTAATGTCTAGGTCTAAACACCATTTAAGTTCTACTTATTTTACAAAATGTTTGAAAAAATTACCTCGCTAACAATAAACTTAATTAATTAAAATAATTAAGTGTAAAAATCAAAAACATATGTATCTACAGCTCTTCTGTCGATCTGTCCCTCGGTTATGGTCTAGTATTCGTTGATGAGCTACTTCGTTGCTATCCACAATGAAATTAATTAATTAAAATACTGAAATATGATACAAACATACTATCTATCCACACCTATTATGTTGATTTGTTCCACGGCGATGGTTCAGCATCCGTAGATCAGCTGATTCTATGATATTAATGATCAAATTAACTGATTAATTAATTTGTTAAAATAATGACATTTAAAAAATATGTGTATCTACGGTTATTCTGTTTATATGTTCCTTGGCAATTCTCCAACATCCGTTGATATGTTGCCTCAATGCTATGATCAATAACATGAATTGATTAAATAATAAAAGAATACCATGTAGCAAAACATATTATCTACGGCTATTCAGTGGACCTGTCCCTCGGTGGTTCTCCAACATTCGTTGATCGGTTACTTCGATGCTCTGTTGCTATTCTGCATTGTTGATTAAGTACCTACAGGAACGCCTGTATGACAGCTGCTTTGCTGCTGCATTTTCCCTTGAATTATTCGGTGAGCACCTCTTAATTCCCCGTGTTCTCCACGAGTGTTTTATCGAACCATTGGTGAGCACACCTTAATTTCTCGGGTTTTCCATGAGTGTTTTATCGAGCCCTTTGTGAGTACCTTTTAATTTCCCGAGTTTTCTGTGAATGTTTTATCGAGCCACCGGTGAGCACCTCTTAATTTCCCGAGTTTTCCATGAGTGTTTTTTTATCTTGCCTCACGATTGGGAAAGCCATTTGTCACGATACGGTATCTTCAACACGTACCTGTGATCTGCGATTTAAATATATTATAATTTAAACACATTTTTATTATGTTATTTAATATAACTTTTATTTAGAAATTACAGAAATCATTTTTGTTTAATAGTCGAAAAAAGTACATGCTTGAAAGTTGATTCACTATATATATATATATATATATATATCATAATGAATTTGCCATATCGGCACACACACGTCTTAGCCCGAATCGACAGTTAACAGCTATGTCTAGTAAAAGCAAAACACACTAATTATCAAACTTCAAACTCAGATTGTGCCCTGGAGCTGCTGGACTCTTAAGGACACAAGTTAAACTACTTCTAGAAAAAGAACATAAAAATAATATAATTAACAAATGAAGCATATTGCTCTCTTTCTCGCACCTACAATGTGAGGTTTATTTCTTTAATTATTGCGAGGGCTGTAAACAAGCAAACTGAATGTAATTCACCGTAGCCTACTTGCACGTGTACGGAAATAAAACAGCAACAGTACAGTCAGACTAAATAAAATTGACACAACCTACATTTAAATGCATTAGAAATCAATTCAATAAAACGGGATCATTACAAACTATTCCGTTCTTTATGGGTGTCTCTAAGTCAATATACATCATATCAATCTTACTTTGGCATGAGTATACTTCATGTTAATCATATCGTAAACATTTTGACAAAAATAATTAATCCAATAGCTATGATTAAATACTTAGTTGACCTGATAGTACCGGCAAAGAAAAAAGATAGAAAGAAAGAAAAGTTTCATGAAACAACTTGTTGAACCCGTAAAAAATTATGTAATGTAAATTAGCATAAAAAATTGAAAGTAATGAGGATCACCTAGAGAGAGGAACCACTGGATATTGTGGTTGGAAATAATAATACTGAGAATATTTAACAAGTTTGATTGCGACGGACGCACAGTGTGCACGGGGAATAGTCAATATATATTGCTAAGGATGCTACTGACTAGCAAACTAAACCTGGACGACATTGGCCAATGGTGATTTCAGCAATAAGAAGATGCTATTGACTAGAAAACTAAACCTGGAAAACAATGGCCAATGGTGATTTCAGCAATAAGAAGATGCTACTGACTAGCAAACTAGACCTGTAAAACAATGGCCAATGGTGATTTCAGCAATAAGAAGATGCTATTGACTAGCAAACTAGTCCTGGATACCAATGGTAAATGCTGATTTCAACAAGATGATGAGGCTACTGACTTGCAAACTAAGCCTGGAGACCAATGGTCAAGGTTTCTTTTAGCAATAAGATGATGCTACTGATTAGCAAACTATTCCTGGGGAGCAATGGCCAGGGCTGGTTTCAACAATAAGAGGATTCCACCAAAAGCAGATTGAACCCGTAGATTAGAAAGAATCTAGTGAAATGATTTGAGACAAGGATTCTGAAACAAAAAAAAAGTATGAGACATACTCGAAATGCTTTGGTATATGGTGCTGGATGATAAATGAAAGGACAAAATGAGCAAATTGGATGAATGATTAAGTTCAAAGAAAAGTCAATGAAAATAGAACCATTCTTGCTGGTGATTTTACCAAGAAAGAAAATTGAATGGCTCACAATTTAAAATTTTGCAGGGAATAATTTTGTAAAATTATTAAAAATTAAAGTTTATTTGAAATTTTTCCTATTTGAATCTACCGTAAAATGTTAACCTCTCCCCTTAGCTCCACTGTCTCGTGATTAAGCTTAGTCTTTAATAGTAAAATTTTCAAAATACAGATATAAAAGGTACTAAATATAATTTCACGTATTTATACATTAATTCATGTAATCTGAAGTTGTCACTTTTGATAGGTTTAATACCAATGAAATATATCTAGGACTATAGTAAAATGCTATCAATTTTGGCCACAAACAAATACGTTTGTATTTTTTAAAGGGCCCTTCCTAAGAAAAATTGACTCCCACTTCCTAAATTCTCAACTTGTCGAAACTCCATAGCTCTACACAGGGATTATCATGGTTACTGGTGGAGCTACTCCAGCATTCTTTTAACGCCAGCTCTCAACTTGCCAGAGCTGCATTGCCCGACACCGGGATCGCCATGGTTACTGGAGAGCTACTCCTACAGCCTGCTACACTGTGCCAAAACAAACTTTACCTCCCCGGGCGATGAAATCCACTGAGTCGGCAGTCGAGAGATTTATCTTGCGGAACTAGAGGGATCTCTTTTGTTCCAATAAAACCTTATATACAATCACTGGCATTGCCCATCGAGGCTTTACGTCCCGTCCAACGAACCGCGCCGCAACCCCTTTTCCCAATTTCTGCAACAGTAGGTGTTCTAGGACAAAACAAGTGGCGCGAGTTGGGGTGTGGTCATGGTAGGCAGAACTTGCCTAAACAATCCTGCTATATTTTTCCTTCCTCCCTCGATAGTACTTTTTCGTATAGGCACAAGGGAATACCTAGTCAGTTTTCCTAGAACGGTCCTTATATAAGACAAGACCCTTGCCCCTCCCACCCCCCACATTATTATTTTCAACACACATATTGAAGAATCATCATAGACTCTACCATAAAATATGAGTGACTATCGACATTTTTATAGAGAAATAAATTAAATTTTCAAAATAAAATATAGCCTATGTTACTCGACGATAATGTAGCTTTATATTAGTGAAAGAATTTTTAAAATAGGTCCAGTAGTTTTTGAGTTTATTGATGACAAACAAAAAAAAAACAAAAAAAAATCAAATCTTTCCTCTTTATAATATTAGTGTAGATATACAGTAGGCTATACTCTTTTTTGCAGTAAAAATCTGTAAAATCTTACTAGTTTATTAATTCTATATTATAGGGATTAAAATAATTATACAAAATGACAGCTTCAGATCTCACGACTTGACGTATGAACACTTGAAAGTGTTATAAAATAATTTGTATAGTTGTCAGATGAAGACTTTCCTATAAAAAATTGGATTGTACATTCCCATTGGGGGTACAGTAGCCTCGTGGTTTCTTTGGTGCTGACTGACAGCTCACAGCTGACTTCTGACAGTCAACATTTAGGTATATACCTAAATTCTGACTCTCAAAAGTTGCTAAACACATGTTTTTGCATATCATATGGTTCGGCGTAGGAATACATAATTTGGGCTGGTAGCTTTTCAAAGCCGTCAGCTGTCAGTCATCACCAAAGAATCCATGGGGCTACTGTATGTAGGTCAAAGCCTATGTAACATTAGTCCAACTTGTGGTAGGTGAGAAAGTAACACAGGTATAGTTTTAACAAGAGTTGCTTACTCTGGAAACAATCTTCGACACGCCACTGGACGGAACATTAGGAATAGTATTCAAGAACTAGGTCGAGAGTTTTTTTTACAGCACAGCATCATATACTAACTGATTGGGCTAGGTGCAAATGTATTAATTACGCTAATGAGTTAGGGATGACGAAGATTTAATTTAGAGGAAGTGTACCCCAATTCGCGTGGAGTGAGAAAGAGGAAAACCATTTAGGAAATACCACCTTCAGTACATCCAACCGGGACTCGAACCTTAATTTGACCGTCATTGCCAGAAGGCCACTGAAGCGAGTTGAGTGTTAGTGTAGTGTTAGTGAAGTGTTAGTGAAGTTTTACTGTTGAGCCATAGTTTGCTACTATTTCCTCACCCAAGCTCTGAAGTAATTTCTTGGCCAAATTACACTTCAGGGCACCTTGGTTGAGTAATAATAATCGGGTACACTATCCTGATGACTAACCCTGCAGTTAAAAAAAAAGATTCTACCATAAAAATGTTTTTGGATTGTAAAACACTTCTTTAGAAGCACGCTTCTATATAGTTATAGGTCCATTTTAAGTAGTTTAATAACCTGCTTTGGTGGTAGAATGGTATATCGCAATCTACCGGTCGATCTCTTGGCAGATTTCAGTTGATCTCGTAACAAAATCACATCGTCATTAAAAGTTTATCTATCTATCTATATATATATATATATATATATATATATAAACCACATCGTCATTAAAAGTTTATATATATATATATAAACTCATTAAAAGTATATATAAACTCATAAAGTCATTAAAAGTTTATATATATATATATATATAGATAGATAGATACACTTTTAATGACGATGTGATTTTGCTACGAGATCAACTGAAATCTGCCAAGAGATCGACCGGTAGATTGCGATATACCATATATATATTTGCGAGCTTAAAATACTCAAAGTACTTCCAAATAATATTTGAGTGTGACCAAAATTACCTGGCTCAGACATAATCGTAGTTTAATAGTTTAAAATAAAAATATACATTTTATTTATTATAGTTTTTCCTAAAAAGGTAGAAACATAAGTATGCCTACTTGAGGAAAGATTGAATTTAAAGAATAAGATGTGCTAGCAAGCCCGTGCGCGAATTGCACAAGACTTGGGGAAAAAATAGGAAAAAAATATTATTTAATAAAGACTTTGAACAAAAGATAATAAGTCTCTCTCAAAAGAATAATACACAAAAATACATTAATTTTAGTTTTAAAGTTACGTTACGGAGATGCGTCTGGAAAGCAAAAGGGGGAGGGGGTTAGAAAGGAGTAGGGGATTTTTCTATAGATGCGTCTTGAGGCAGGAGTGGCCAGAGGGTGTTGGAGGAAGGGGGTTTGGACAAGGTCTCGAGGATTACCCCTACCTGAAGATGGGCCTCATTTCCCCAATGGTTTCAGAAATAGGTCTGGGGAGGAACGGAATTGGGAGGGTTTTTTAGGGTAAGGTCTTAAGGGGTAACCCCCACCCAAAAATGAGCCCCGTAGCCCCAGTGGTTCCGGTTATACATTTGGGGATGGGGGAGCGGAGGGGGTGAACTTTTTGGACTTCTGGTAAAAATTGTTATAATTTTAATAGAAGTCGTGCATATTTAGGTCAACACATTTCTATTAAACTCCTCATTTGTCTATTTAGATTAATAAAATAGTTTCATATTGGGTCTGACAAGAACATATACTTTCTAATTAAAGTGATTCATGGACAAAAAAATAGTAAATTAAAAATAAAGATGATGGATGATCACGGGACATTTGATAAGTTTGAAAGTTGGCCAGTGCCCAAAAATATTGATGACGCTTGGTCTGAGGCGTCACTCTCCTAATAGAATGGACTGAAAATAACAGGGATATCGGGGTTTTGTTATCGGTCGGGTCTATTGAAGGTGTTTCTTCCTAAATAGATTTCCCTTTACCTCCATTTTATCGAGTACACTTCCTCTAAATTCAGCTTTCCTCAGCCATAATACATTAGAGTAATTAGTACATAAGTATATAGCCCGAATAGATTGTAAGATGCAGTGATTAAAAAAACTCTTGAATTCACATAATAAGTTCATAACACACTTTTTTAAACTAACTAATACCAGATCAACGTGTATTTTTTTACAAACAAATTAATTTTTATACATGTGGAGATAAAGTACTTGCGAGAAAAATCCTTTTTTTTTTATATAAGTTTTAATAGCAAAACTTATTTGGCTAAAATAAATAAAATATTGCTTCAGTAGAAACATAGTTTAATTTTATTCACATGGATATATCAACAGTTGTTGAATACCTGTCAAGAACATAGCGGCATTAGATGAGAAACTTTTTAAATGAAGAAAAATTTGTCATTAAATTCCAGGACTTCATTGACAGATATTCTACCACTGTTGATATCACCATGTTAAGACTATGTTTATACTGAATAAATCGTTTATTTATTTTGACTAATACAATTCTTTGCTATAAAAACTGCTAAAAAACACTTATTTTTCTCGCGTTCCCTTGATACCCACTTTGATGTTTGAATATCAAAAATATTAGGTATTGATTTGCGCGATTAAGTAAAACAAAAACAAGCCGTTCTAATTTTTATAACGCTACATTAATAATAATATTAATAATAAACCTTTTCAATCTATCAACAGATTTTATTAGATTATGTTTGTTTTATTTTACCATTTTCTGTGGATTTATCAAGCAATCAATGTGTATAAAACTGAATAAACCTCGGATATAGAAAAAAAAAAGCATTCATAAAAGATTGGAATCCTTTTTCTAATTACCACTCCCGGACATTGAAATTGAATTTTATCGGATGAAAAATAAAACTGTATTCTTTTAAAACATTTTATTTGTTGGATCCATCCCAAATTGATTCGATTGCAAAATTATGTTTCCGCGCGACATAGGAAATTCTCTCCAGCTTACGGGAAATTGGTTTTTACTTTTAATCGCCTTTATATATATATATATATATATTCAAGAACAAAACTTTTATTTTTTAAACTTAAGATGTTATCCTAGATAAAATTTAAGTCAGATAAATTTATACATTTTTTGAATGATTGTCAATTTGAGCAAATAAGATGTAGTTTACGGATTATTTTCTACCTTTTTATCAATGTGTTAGGAATTCACTTTTTTGCGTCGCATCTTACTGTCCGTTCATGTTATACGTATGTACAATGACGTTAATATGTCAGGGATAAGGAATATGGGATTTAGAGTGAGTGTACCTGCATTTTCGTGTAGGTATAATGAAAAATTATTTTGGAAAATTCACCCTCGGTACACCACACCAGAAATAGAACCTCGCTCTCCCCTAATTATTACGTTTGAATCTGCAAGCTTATTTAAAGATTGTTTTGAAAATGACTAAAGTAATTGACTTGACGTTGCCGAATGGTCTAAGACATGGGTCGGCAACTTGTTGATCACAATCGGACATTCTCAGTCGATCACATAAGGACTTCAACGCCGTTAAAATTCAATCTTTGAATCCTACAAACTTAAATAATAATGTATCATGAACTTTTAAATAAAATTTGAGTGTGGTGGAAATAACCTTGATCGGCCATAATCGCTAATACTATAAGAAAATTAAATAATTTAACATTAAAATATACATTTTATTTATTTTATTAACTTTCTTCTAAACATTTTTGAGACAAAAGCATTTGAGAAAATATTGAAGCTATGGATTATATATAGGATATATGGTTAAAAAACAATATGTAAAAGTAGAATGAAAAAACCTTGGGTGATAGCGGGACCTTTGATAAGTTTAAAAATTGATCGTGGCCGAAAAAAATGTTGCCGAACCCTAGTCCAAGGCCTATCTCTCTTGTTAGACTTGCCTGCTCATTACAGGGAGATCGGAGTTTGATTCACGGAAGGGTCTAATGAGGTTAGTTTTCCCTAAACTGTTTCCACCCTCGTTCCACGCGAATGCAGTTAGGTTACATCTAAAATACTCCCTTCCTCATCCATACCCCATTAGATTAATGATCATATATATGTATAACCTAAACTGGAAGTAAGACGTGGTAGTAAAAAATAAATACAAAATGTAAAACGATATATAAGAAAAAATTAATAATGTATAAATATTTTGTAAAACACTGATTATTATTTTAATATCGTACAACTTTTGCCAAATTCATGTCAGAAAATATATTAAGCAATGCAAACAAAAAAATATCATGGCTTTGTGGAAAACAACATTTCTTTAGAGCTTAATAAAGATTCCTCAGTGTGTTGTTTTATTTACTAATGTGTTTTGTGTTGCTTTGTGTTATAGTAACGAATGAATATAAAATATAACAATACTGGCCAAGGAATATACTTGTTACCACTATATTTACATAATCATGTATTGAAACAAATTGTGAGCTTCCAAAACCAATTTAAATTATTTTATCACTAATTGGAAGGCCTGGTGGTAAAAGTTCCTGGCTACAGATTCTGAATTTACTGGTTTGAATCTTGGCGCTTCCAGATGTTCTGTGAAAAAGTAAGTCTCGAACGTGGTCAACTCAGCCACTTGGAGAAAAATTGGGAGCTATTTGAATGAAAAAGTAGCAGCTACTGTTTAGAAAACTAAGATTATCGCTGGAGGGTTCATTGTGATGACCACATGACACGGTTTATTTGCGAAAGTTGGCACTGTCTTCGCAAACAGAAGTCGGCAAAGCTTGATTGCGAGATTACACCATGGAGTGTTTTTTTAAATAATCAATTGGACAACATTATTATTATTATTATTATTAGCACCGCGTCTTACTAACCGTTCGGGTTATATGCACTTACGCTAATGTGTAATGGTAGGTTGATTGTGAGATTAAATGGAGGACCTACAATTTAACGTGGAATCCGAACCACTGTGGAGGCCTGGCATTCCCCACATTCACAATATGTCTTGTCAGAGGTGAAGGAAGGGTTTGGTAATCAGATAAATCTGTGCTGGGACCTGGGATTGAACCCCGGACCCCTAGCACAGAAGTCCGACACCTTACCCCTATATCACCAGGTCACCCCAATTAGACTACAGTTGAAGTATATTTTCTGAGGCATTACTATAATATACCACTATCTTTATTGATCGACGTGACATGATATTTAAAGTTGCGCCTACTCTTGAATGAGCTCAAATAAACGAAACGACGCAAACATAGATTCAAACTGTGCCTGCTATATCTAGTGAATACGAATGTAGGTGCATCTAAGTGTTACCTTTAGTCTTTAGTGAATCCACTCCTTGGTCCATACATTATCCGAACCGAGCGTACTTGTACATTTGTGGTTCTTGGGAGGCTGCGGGCATCCGATATAACGATTGCAATTCATCGACTGACATCAGGCATCGATCGACCTGAAGAGAGCAGAGGTCACAGGGGAGAGGAATGAGTGAACAAGCAACCGATGACAAAAGAACAAACCGACTGTCAACGTATCCCCTTCACTCTGTGTACTCAAAATAAAACATAATTTATTCGACATAGTGATGGGTGACTGTTTAAGTTGTTAGAACGCTTACATCACGATTCTGTGTGTTGACTGAAGTTTATCATAAAAAATATATATTATAAGGGTTTCTACAGTAGTCCCATGGCTTCTTTGGTATTGAATGACAGCTCACAGCTTTGAGAAGTTACCAGACCAAATTATGTATCCCTACGCTGAACCACATCATCTGCAAAAACATTTGTTTAGCAGCTGTCACTTCTGACGGTCAAAATGTAGGTATATACCTAAATGTTGACTGTCAGATGTCATCTGTTTGCTGTCAGTCAGCACCAAAGAAGTCATGGGGCTACTGTACCAATTATGAAAGCTATAATTTGGTCACTAGAATGATTAAAAATTCATCAAATTAGCTTCAAGCAACCCTTTTTGGTGGCTGGACAGTCTAAGGCCTCCCTCTAGCAATTTATTGGACTGCCGATTACAAACCTAGCATTTTTTGAACGTGGGGAGCGAGGTCTATTCTAGAGAGAAATATTAATATTACTACGTTAATCATAAAAGTGTTAAATGGTTTAGAGTAGATCAGTGGTATTCAACCTGCGGTACGTGCGCCCCCGGGTGTACGCAAATACATCTTAGGGGGTATGTAAAATTGAATATATACATATTAATAATTTTGTATGTAATTTATTTTATTTATTTAAGATGTAGATTATTATAATATGTAGGCCTATATGTATGTACCAACAATCTTGTAGATACAAAGTTGGAGATAAATCATAGCCAGGGGCACACGATCCAAAGAGGTTGAATATCACTGCTCTAGAATAAGTTCACCTACATTAGCTTAGAAGGAAAAATAATAAACTCAAAAAAAAACTCCAAAGGGGAAGTCCCTTCTAGTCTACTTCTAATTCACTTGCGATTGCGAGATTAACGCCTTATGAGCCTTGATAAACTATTATGTTGTCCTTTAATTAAGCCCTATTATAAATATTAATATTTCCTTGGTAGAGTTATTTTTAAAGCAAACCGGCACCTTAATTTGCTAACACATTTCATAAAATGGCGAGTTAACTTGTTCTCGTCGCGAGCGAAACTTCACGTTCCTGTTCGGCAGATGGTATGGACAACACGTGGGCCATCCAATCCTAAAGAATAAATAACCCCATTTGTTTGGTTTTATGGCAAACAATGGCTTGTCAAATCAAGTTTTAGTATTTTTACTACCAATTTTTGGCAGGGGAGGCAAGTGAAGGCGAAATGGCAGCGAAGAGGAACAAATTCTTTTTAAAAAAAATTGAACCATCTAGAGAGAAAAAGAACCGTAACACACATGAGGGCGAGTTAAATAAAATCATTTATTTCTTATTCTATCTGTATATATGATAAAACTCTAAGGTATGTCTGTGCATTCTATTGGATTGTTTTTCTATCTATTTGAGTGTTTGATGCCAGTGAGCCGAAAAATATTCATAGGTTCGAGATGAGACTACTACTATTCTACTCCTTGTTATTCAGGGAATTTGGTAAGCTACAGTAGCCCCATGGCTTTTTTGGTGCTGAGTGACAGCTGATGGCTTTTAAAAGTTACCAGACCAAATTATGTATCCCTACGCCGAACCATATTATCTGCAAAAACGTGTGTTTAGCATGCTGTCACTTCTGACAGTCAAAATGTAGGTATGTTCCTAAATGTTGACTGTCAGAATTCAGCTATTAGCTGTCAGTCAGCACCAAAGAAGCCATGGGGCTACTGTGCGTATATTCCATCACACTATCTCCCAAGCGAGCGTAGTAGTGAACATACGTTGCTTCTGGTGTTGCGGGAACATTAGAAGTCATGTTATATGGGCTGGTATGTGGTTGAAGAAGTCGGAGGATATGGGGGCGGGGTTTGGATCTCGTGCTTCTTCGTGAATCTTCGTACACGCACAGTAAATTTAACTCGACTAGTTTTTTTTCTAGCATTTGAAGTTGTCGTATGTGTTAATATATTGTTTAATGCGAGTGAAGCGGCGGACAAATGCTATTTTAAAAAACTACAGCACACAAGTAAATCTACTCTTGTATTTTCTAATGGTATGTAAAATAAAATACGATGTATTCGTGCTAGTTAGATTAGGTAGGTTGCTAGTAAGACAAACTAAAATAAAACAAAATAAATTAGCTATGAATTGTCTTTCGCGATATTTAATATAAATATATCCGCTTATTTAAGAAAAATTTGCACAAAGAACCATAAACACTTTATTTTTATTTAAAGTTTGTTTCTTAACAAATAGACAACGTTTGAACAATTTTTTAGGTTTTTATAACATATAAAAAAATATAAATATATATATATATATATATATATTTGTAACTTATAAAATGAATACATAATTATAAGTAATTGTATATATATAAATAATGTGTTATAAATAATAAACATTTGTTAAAGCGCAATCTATTGTCTTAAGAAATAAACTTTAATTAAAAACAACCCACCTCAGTGGAGTAGTTAGCTGACGCGCGAGTTTCATGTTGAGCTAGACCGCCGAGGACGGGAAGATCAAGGTTCGCATCTCGCTCGGGTGAACTGGAGGTTTTTTTCCTTAAAATTGTTTTACACTCTCCCTCCAAGCAAACGTGGGCTCACTTACTATAAATTTAACCTTCCCAATTCCTAACCAATTAGCGTAATTAGTGCTTAAGCGTATAAACCGAACAGGTAGTAATACGCGGTGCTATAAGTGGATTTTTTTAATATACATATACCTAGTGTTGGGGAGGAATGTGTATAATAATATTAATTAATTTATCGCGCACTTTCTAAATACAGGGTTACATCAAACACGATTTACAAACAAACCTAGTATTTGAGGTATCACCCACAATATTACAAACCACAGTAGAAATACAGAAAAGTTTATCGGGCCCAGCACTAAATCATAAATTAGACGGCGGAGTGGGCTTTACTATCTCAAGAGAGTCGTAAAATAAGCTACGACCACCATAAATGCATTGTGGACGTCGTCGTAACACTATAAAAGAATCATCTCTTTGGGTCAGTTTCATTAGTCAGACTTAGTACGCTTCAAATGCAGCGCTACACTAAATACAAGATAATACCTACCTAGACCAGAATGGAATGGGCCAGCTTTTATGCGAAATTGGACCATTACGCTTTGACCTGTATTTAGTATAGCACCGTGCTTGAGGTGTCTTAACTCTATGAAACTTGCCCGCAGAAAAAAAAAAGCAGAGGGGTTAAATAGTAGCAAACACGCTAGAGTAAATCCTGCTAGCGTTTGCGTAAATTTCTCGGTTGTTAAAATTACATGCATGTAAGTTACTTTTAGTGTTTATTCTACATACGTTCAATTTTTACATTTTGAATCAAATTGAAGAGCAGAGCAACTTTATTTAACCTATTTTTTAATTTATATTATATGCTAATTAAAGCAGAGTTCCGTAAAATACATTATTTTAATAACTGTTATTTTTCTTCGTTACGTTTTATTTCAAGAACTAGGATCAGCATGGTCTTTATTTATTTTATTTTTTTGCCAGAAATTCATAATAAATGTAGTTCTACATACACTCTCTTTTATTTAAAAAAACAACCACGTATTCATTAATTCGTCATCCAGATTAACATAAATGCAGCTAAGAAGACACTTTAGATCAATCAATAATGTGGCTGACCCACTTCGGTGGCCACATGGTCTAACGCACCATTTTTGCAGTAGATTAGACTGACGATGACGGAGAGATCGAGGTTAGAATCTATGTACTGAGGGTGGTTGTTCCTAAAGGTTTTTCCACTCTCCCACCACGTAAATGTGGATACTTTTCCTATAAATATAACCTTACTAGTCCCTAAAACCATTAGAGTAATTAGTACATAAACCCGAATGGGTAGTAATACGTGGTGCTAAAAAAAATGGTGTTGATCTTCTGGTTCAATTCACAGCATTGTAGAAATATTTGTAATTGGTGAAAAGCCTTGTGCTTATAGTAATAAGTCAGTTCAGAAAATGCACGTACACTAACACAAATAAAACTACTTTCGTTATTATCACAATTTGTAAACATGTGTTACTTTTAAAGGTAACAACCCGAAAGTTGGTTTGATGTGATTTCTATCTATCCGGGGCTTGGAATGCACTCAGACTATCGGTTGGTTAGTGTTGCCTACACCATCTGGTAGAAATCGCATGTACTAGGAGAGTTCAGTAAATGAGTTGGTTCCCCGTTGCCTTCCACAAATGAATGTCTATGGGCGAACGTGAAAGAGCAAATCAATTTTGCTGGAAAGGTATTTTCTCATACCTTCAAGTGTTTTATTTTAAATGCCACAATCGACATTAGACCGACGGCATTTCTTCACCACCGAAGGAAGTTGCGCTACGTATTTTTATCGTTCTAAGAAAAATCTGTCTACCCCAGCTCGGTTTGAACCTAAGAACATGAGATCTCAAGGCGAGAAATTACCCCAAGACCTTCAAGTTCAATACATAAATATATATTTATAACAAATACGATTAAATACGTATTATAATATTACAGCACTATCAAGAACTCGAATTCACCTAAGTTAAAAAAAATGGTAAAAATTAAAATACGTGCTTGTTTTTAAAAGCATAAAGTACTTAGTACATTTTCAAACTACGTAATACAAAAATGATTTCGTAAATATAAACATACTTACATTTTATTAGCTTTAAATAAATTAACAAGATTTTTTTTACATAAGCTCGTTGTTTTGCCTCGTAGTCTCTCATTGTTCACCCTATGTATTAAAAAAAAAAGGTGCACCAAGTGTGTTTATACCTCGAACTATCTGGATTCTACTATATATATATATATGTGTGTGTGTGTGTGTAGTCAGATCACCAGGTTAAATAAAACATACAAGCTATAAGTTGTAGCGAGATAAGTATTTCCACGTAATGAACTTGGGGTCGGCGACGCCAAATAGCGGCGCTATTAAACGTAAATGATGATGCTGTATGCACCTGGTGAATAGGCAACTCATCAATCTTCAGACCACAACGAGTGGTTACTGGTAACAGAAAACAGGGGACCTGTAATGTGTCTCCATGTTGACAGTAAACAATATAATGCCAGTATGGTACGCTGGTACCATCGTGTGTCAGGGAAGGGGGGCGGTGGGGATGCCTATGTTGGGTTGAGTGGCGTGCTGCATGTGTTGCCTAACCCCTTAGATGCGTACAGCGCCAACTTTGAAGTCACCTAACTAATGTTCAATACGTGGAAATACTTTTATTTGTACCCTCTAAAACCTGCAAAGTATTTAACTTTAAGATCTGGATAAGCATTTGTGTACCTTATTATTATTATTATTATTATTATGTCTTACGAAAGGCACATTCCTTTTGTCAGTGAACTTAAACCGCCACTGCGTCATGTCCTCTGCCTCTTCCTTCAGCTCCAAGTATTTCCTTCTTTCCTTCAAGTCGTCCAATATTTTAATCCTCCTCCTTTTTAAGATACTCTTTCCTTCTATTACGTCGAGCAGAAGACAGTCATTCCTAAGGATGTGTCCGATCCAGTTTTCTTTGCACCGAAAAATCATATACAAAATGGTTCTCTTCTTATCCACTCTTCTTCATGTGACAACTTAGTGGACGAAGGTTTAGCTAACATAGGAAAATATTAATGTCTCTAATAAAATATATTTCCATATATTTAGGATTTGTTCTCTCTCAAATTTCTTCCGACAGTAAAATTTCAACACGATTTTTTTTTTATCAGTGAGTACCACTTTTATTCCCCTTCTATGTCAATTCCCTCAGTTTATCTCTCTTACTTCTTCCTCTTAATCCTCCCCTAACCCCTAGATATATTCATGCAGCAGCGGTTCCTACATCCGGTAATAACTTCGCCGTGTTCCGTAAGATGAAACGGGGCTTCCTCCAGAAGGGGGTGCAACTTTCTTCTACTCGCCCCTTCCCCCTCACCAACCTTTATTATGAACGAGAAGGAATGGGTCAGAGAGGGAAGAGAGGATACTGTCGCCAGGGAAACACGACGAGGGATTTATGACCAGCCCCCACAAGGGGATGTGAGTGGTATATTTTATTAGTACCGATCTCGTTATGATTCAAAACATTTTAACCAACATTTTCAAGTTTGTCTTTTTTTTTAAAAGTTAAACCAAATTTTGGTGACCTTTTTTACTAAAAAGATGAAAAAATAGCTTAAAAATACCACCGTCAATATCTCCAGCTGGGATTCGAATCTTTATCTCTCAATCACCGGAAAATTAGTCGAGACGCGTTTGATGAATTAACTCATCATCGCACAAATGTTGAGTCTTAATATAGTTATTTTAGTACCGCCTTTTTCCATCCTGTCGGAATAAACGCATATTTTCTAGCAAATATAATGTATTTTTTATACATTTTCATGGATGGCGAGTAGAAAACCACTTAGTAAAAGACATCCTCAGTACACATGAACGGGATTCGAAACCTGATCTCCCAATATTTGACAGTCCCGTCTATTGCTAGAGGGATGCATTAAGCCATGGGAAGGGGGGGGGGGGTGAGGATCAACATTTTTTTTTAATGTAGCCACAGACGTGGCGAATGAGAAGTGAATTTACCACCCTATTAAACAATTTAATCAATCGAATATTTAAAATAACACACATTGTTTAAATAAGTGTATTCAAAACATGTAGGCCTACACTTAGACTACTCAGTTACAACTGCCTCAGACACAAATGATTGATGAGTTCAAATTTAAAATTAAAGACAATTTAATAGGAAATTTGACAATTCTTTAGTATGAAAGCAGTGATGAAACTAAGCGTGGAGAAAGTGAGTGTCGCGTCAATTAACTCCTTCAGATAACGAAATGCTTCCATTGATATGCGGGAAATGTTTTTTTTTAGCATAACGTATTACTACCCGTTTGGTTTTTACGATTATGTATTAAATACGTTAAAGGTTTTTGGAATTAGGGAGGTTATATTCATAGGAATGTTATTAACTGTATTTTAGTGAAGGAAGAGTGGAAAACAATTTTTGAAAAATGGCTCTCATTACACCCGACTGACACTAGAACCTCATTGGTAGTCTAGTCTACTGCTAGAGTAGAGCGAGAACCACGTTAGACCACGCGGACACCGAAGCGGGTAATATCATGCTAAAACCAGCAGGCACCGTCAGGAGAAAAAGGTTTATTCTAATTTGAGGGCTGGCAAACCAAAATTCTCCACACTTCAAGGTGGGATGGAAGGGGACGCGAGCAAAGGCCAATGTTTTTGCAGTATTTATGGCAAAACATTTTTTATTTTGATAAAATAAATCAAATTTTTCTCCAGTAGAAACATAGAGAGTAAGTTTCCTCATCATATGGTAATATCAACAGTAATGTTGAATATGTAATGAGTATGACGGCTTTCTATGAGAAACTTTTTAAATGAAGAGAAAAAGTTGTTATTAAATTCAGGATACCCTTGGAAGATATTCAGGAAATGTTGATATCATATGAGCAAAATTAAACTCTATGTTTATACTGAAGAAATATTTTACTTATTTTAAGGTGACCTGGCGGTCTAGGGGTAAGGTGTCAGACTTCTATGCTGGCGGCCGGGGTTCAATCCTCGGTCCCGGCAAAGATTTATCTGATTACCAAACCCTTCCTTCACCTCTGACAAGACATCTTGTGAATGTGAGGAATGCCAGGCCTCCACCGTGGTTCGGATTCCACGTTAAACTGTAGGTCCTTCATTTCATCTCACAATCACCCTACCCTTACATATTAGTGTAAGTGCGTATAACCTGAACGGGTAGTAAGACGCGGTGCTAATAATAATACTTATTTTAGCAAAAAAAAATCCGTAAAAACTGCATAAACACTGTTTTTTTCTTCTCGTCTGCTTCCATCCCTCCTTAATATCCAATTCGCCCACAAGTGCCGATTGGCGACGGGGTTTCCCAACCCGGCCTTAAGATTATCCTTAAGTGTTAAAGGAGATATTTTTCATATTCTGAATAGCGATCCCTTCCCCATACGTTTGAAATACAAGAAGAGCAATAAAGGTAAAAACCAATATAAACACACACTTTCTAAGGTTCAATTCCATGCCAATATTATGAAACCACTGGCGGATCAAAGTGGGTAGTTCCTGGCTGCTATGAGACGTTATCTTTTCAAAGTAGGGCGAAGACAGCGTCACCTGACATAGGAAAGCTTTCAACTAAATGATGTCACTACTTGTGGGTAGTTGGATAGAGTGCTGTTATCACGGTGGTACCATTAATATCATCCTCTTCTCCGCACCCTATATTTGTATTAATATCGCTTCGCCCTTTATCTTATCAGGGCAGAAACTGAAGAAGAACGAGTGTTTACTGTGATTAGTAACCTAAAAGAGGGTTTACACATTGTTGGTTTTTAATTTGAGCTACTTTAGAGGTTCAGTGAATTGGATGGGCGTACTGGGAAGGGGGTTGAAGACACGTCCCTCCCACACCCCGCAATATTTGTGCTTTAATGAGAAGTCCTTATGCTACTTCATTGTATAGCTTTTTTAAGTTTAAGGAAGCAGAGAATGACTATATGATGGATAGATCAAGAAGATCCAGTCGCAAGCCCCCCTCCTCACTCACTGTATCTTGGACTTTTTTTTTTGTAGTGGGATACTTAAGAGAGTTTTGTATATTGGTGACCAAAAAATGATTTAGCAGACCAAATGTACAAAAAAGAGTTGAAAACAATTATTGTAAGACGATTCAAATTAAGCAAAGAATCCTTTTGCTGTGTGCGATAAGGTAAAACATTTGTCCTTTGTGAACCAAAATAACATTTCTAATCCATAACAATACATTAATTTTCTAAAGCCAAAAGACCAAAATTGTTTGTATTTCTGAGTGGGTTTGCAGGACCTGTGTTTACTTATATATATATTTTTAATCATTTAAAGGTAAGAAAAAGGAAATGTTTTTGGAGTTTGTGTCAAAAATTTTTGGTCTAAAGAAATAAAAACATTTCCCAGTGTTTTATTTTCTTCACATGGTGACTTCATCATTTCTTAAATATTTGTCAAGGGTGTCTTGGAATTTAATGAACACTTTTTCTATTCATTTAAAAGGTTTCTCATCTAATGACACTATCATCATGACATATTTAAAAAAAAATTATACCAGTTAATGTATACGCGTATTTACTAATGACGCTAGTGGTTTTAGATAATATGTAGGCATCCACTCCAGAATTGTGGATCTTGTTAATATTATAGGAAGTTCTCAAAATGGCCAGCTTAGGCCTTAATGCAAGCCTGCAGTCGTCATGCATACGGCACTCTTTCAAAAACACCAGGTGTTTGTAATAACCAGGAATGACCCATAGGACATACGTAGTCAACAGGTCGAGAGATATCAAGTATGGTACATTAAGTGTAATAACTTGTTTGTAGCTCGGAAACAGGTCAAAAGGAGCACATGATTATATGAACTTGTTTCATTGTTTCTGTTTCTTGTGTCCACCACTTAAGTGGGCCCAGATGTTCCGGTACACATTGTGTGTTTATCATTTATATATGGATTTGTTTTGCTATCCGATTTGTATTATCTAGGAGATTAGTCTTGATCTATATCACTATGGGTGACCTGGTGGTCTAGGGGTAAGGTGTCGTACTTCTGTGCTGGGGGTCCGGGGTTCAATCCTCGGTCCCGGCACAGATTTATCTGATTATCAAACCCTTCCTTCACCTCTCACAAGACATCTTGTGAATGTGGGGAATTCCAGGCCTCCAGCGTGGTTCGGATTCCACGTTAAACTTTAGGTCCTCCATTTCATCTCACAATCAACCTACCATTACACATTAGCGTAAGTGCGTACAACCCTAATGGGTAGTAAGACGTGGTGCTAATAATAATAATAATAATAATAATAATAATAATATATCACTATGTGTATTGTATTATGTAAAATTAGTTTGGAAGTCACTGGAAAGCATTTATGTAGCTATGTTTGGAAAGTGTTCGTTAGTATTAATAGCTCAAAATTAGATAACGCATATTAATTATTATTTTTTAGTTTAGTGTGCACCGTATGTAACTCCCTATTTGCGATGGATCCGAAAATGTACGCAAATATGTTAGGAATCATAAAGTAAATCATAGTACCCACATTTACGTCAGTGAAAAGTGGATAAACCTTAGTACACTCGGCTAGGATTTAAACCTAGACACCTCTATCACTGGTAAAACAGATCAGATGAGGCTGACGCCTAAGCCCACGTGTTCGTAAATGTTGGCTACACATTTTAATCACTACTATATTCGAGTAATATATATTTTTCACATCAGAATGTATTTAGTTTGTTAGTAAAGCTCGGAAGTTTTTTTTAGAACTAGCCTTATGTTTCATTTAAAAAAATTGTTCACAAAACAAATAAAACACATTTAGATGCTCACAAGGGATTTCCCAACTTTTATTTGTCAATCCAAGTTTTCTCTACTAAAGAAATATAAAGTTGTACGATGGGGGAGATTTTTGGAAACACAAGTTTGAAAAAGCGTTGGCCCCCACTTATGGGGGTGATAGAAAGCCATTAATCATTTTGAATATGTGTACCATTAGTCATTTAGAAAATGTGTATGTAGTAATAGTAAGAGGTTTAAAGTCTGATCATCTGATCGAACTGTTTCTATATTCTTTTATTTTTGCAAGCACCGCGTCTTACTACCCGTTCGGGCTATACTCTATGTAATAATTACTCTTATGTTATAGATATAAATAATGTATAATTGAGAGGAAATGTACCCACATTATCGTGGATTTTGGTGGGGGGATAGAACCTTTTATAAAAACCACACCAGGTACAAGTAGCTGGGAGTCGAACCCCAATCGCTCAATCATTGGTGGAAGACCAGTCTATTGCAAAAGTGATGCCGTAGGCCATGCGGTCACTGAAGGGGATATCCACGTTCTTAGATAATTGAAGGTACCAACGAAATAAATATTAATTTTAAATACATAAGTCGATATAATTACCTATTCTCTTATAATTTATCTCCCTCTTAATTCAACAGCCCAACCCGATGGTTGGCTTAATGTGATTTCAATCCATTTGGAGTGAGGCATGCACTTAGACCTGCGGTTGGTTAGTGCTGCCTGAACCATCTGGGGGACATTCCATACTCTAGGGAAGTTCGGTAAATGTAGGGATTCACCGTACCGTCCACACATAATTTCTATGAGCAAGCTCTAAAGGGCCTACCAATTTTATAGGAAATTTATTTTCACATACCTTCCAGTGTTATTTTACATGTCACAATCGACAAGGGACCGATGCGATGGCTTTACTTCCCCTCCGAAGGAAGTTGTGCTACAGATTATTGTCGCTCAGGAAAAATCCGTCGTTCCGGCTGGGTTTGAACTCGTGAACATCGGCTCCTAAGGCTAGCACTTTACCCCACTAGGCCTACCGCCGAGTATGACATTCTCTAATATAACACAACAACTATTTATTAAAATAGTTCATCATAAAACTGTATAAAATCTAACTACATCTGTGAAAATATTTACTATTATTTCAATCGAGCATTTTATATCACTTTTTTTAAACGCGTTTAATACCAATCTGATTAACAACTTAATTTAAGTGTAAGTGTTGGAAGGCTAGCTTATAATAAATGCACCCGTGTTAGCGAAAGAAAAAAGAGGACCAGAAAACCATGATTCACCCGGCCGAGATTCGAACCTTATCCTCCCGTCACTAGTAGACAAGTTCATTGAGAGCCACTAACCACTGATGTGAGCGGTATTCACTCTCAAAAAGGAGATAAGTTCTAAGTATTGGGCTGATTTAATAAACATGCCACCCCGTCCAGCAATCGCGCTTTCTGTCATTTTGTTCATTTGGTTTTCCCCTTCATTCTTCTGATCTACGCAGTCCCACTAGTAACGTGTATATATATATATATATATATAAAAGAGAATTATTTTCTTTTTCACATAGGATATACAATTATTATCTACACTAATATTATAAAGAGGAAAGATTTGATTTTTTGTTTGTAATGGATAAACTCAAAAACTACTGGACCGATTTAAAAAATTCTTTCACCAATATAAATCGACATTATCAGCGAGTAACATAGACTATATTTTATTTTGAAAATTTAATTTATTCCTCATAAAAATGTCGATAGTCACTCATATTTTATGGTAGAGTTTATGATGATTCTTCAATATGTGTGCTGAAAATAATAATGCGGGGAGGGGGGGGGAGAGGGTCTTTAAGCTTTACAAATATTATTCAGATTATGGTATCAACGGAGACATTGTGATTCCTCCCCCAAGTGTTTATATAAATAGATATGTGGAGGAAAATATGTACAGTTGAATAAATAGCTCTTTTATTTTGTTAGATAACTGTCACCTCCCTTCTTCGTGGGAATAATCTGTCAGGATGTGTTGTGGCCGAGGATACGGGTGGGGACTGGATATCTGACTGTATGGGTTACCAATTTTATGTACAGCCTTGGTGTTTAGGGTTTTAGTGTACTGCTTTGCTCTACTACAAAATGTGATGTTGTTAATAAGTTACTAACAAGATACAAAATAATTTTAAAAAGATTTATTTAGGCGCTCGTGACAGAACTAATTATAGAAAGGAATGCTTAACCAATGGAATGACTGACAATATAGCTAAGGGCTGTCCAACTTGAAACTTGCTAAGGACCTAAAAATCACCTAGAAAATGTGAGGACCGGACACGTAGAAATTAGGCCTATACAGTCTTAACCTTTTGTAGTTAGGATAACTAATGTATTAAATTGAGTGTTACAATAATTTATATAAAGTATAGTACATAATAAATTTTACAAAATTTATGTCTCATCGTGTTTAAGGAACGCATGGATGACCTTATATATATTTTTAACTTTCTAATGCGTCGCGGGTCGCAACATATGCTTCAGAGGGCCAGCCTGCGGGCCACCAGTTAGTCAGGCCTGATATAGGTGGTCCTACACGGTTATAAGACCCATTATTTGGGCACTATGGTAACCCCCCAACACATACTCGACGATCCAGCATCCTAACCCGCGTAGCTCCCAAAATGGGCATTGAGACACCCACCACCCCCTCCTAGAATCGATGGGGAATTGTCAGCCCTGTTAGCTCGAAAAATGATACTATTTTATACTACAACTTTGCCTGATTGCTGAAAGGAATGCTGACAAGACATTCTTGCCGTCATCACTTTAACATATTGTTTACTCACTTATCAAAACACGTTACTATAATCGTTTTGTCACTTGCAAATCACAACATTAGAATGTAAAATTAAACAAACATCCCAATTTAGGGCATTTGATTATATAATATTTACTATTATTTTACAGAAGGTGCTCCCAATGGAGACGATGATATTCCTCCCTCGAGCGTCTATATATATATATATATATATATATA
>CABFVX010000556.1:53846-65509 GCA_902151425.1 Timema shepardi
GGGGGGGGGGGGGGGGGGGGGGGCGGTAAAAACCAATTAAACGTTTGTTGTGTGTACTTAGACTAGACCTCACTCGACGACTCGTGGCGCTTCCGCCGAGCAGAATCAACACTACACACTCGGGGAAAATTAACTTTTAATTGAACTCGGTAGTCGTTCATCCTTCCTCGCGGAAACGCAGTGTTTTGTTTTGGTTTGATAAAGCATCGGCGTGTTAAGATTATTACGTTTAAATTTCTCCTCGTAGAAATCATTCTAACAGTTTTGATTTGCTGCGATCATTTTATTTTTAGGTTCTCATTTAAATAAAGTGACAGCTTCTGTGGTCTAAGAGTTCCTGGCTACAGATCTAATGGTCCTGGGTTTGATCCCCAGCGCTTCCAAATTTTTCTATGAAGCAGTGTATCTGTAACGGGGTCAACTCAGCCTCGTGAAAACAAATGAGGAGCTCTATATGAATAAATAAATAAATAGAGGTTGTGGTCTAGGAAACTGAGATTAACAGTCGGGAAAGTGTGTGTGTGTGTAGGGGTAGGGGGGTCGTTATGACAACAACATGACACCCTCTATCTTCGGAGGTTGTCACTGTCTTCACCAACAGATGTCGGCCGCGTGGTCGGTATGGATAAATTTCGGGCTGATGCCATGGAGTTTCTTTTGTTGAAAGAAACGATTGTAATCGTTAGTGTTCTATCTCGATATTATGACGAATCTTGAATTTTGACGTTCCCCGCCCCCACCCAAAAGTGGCTCTCGCAATTTTGTATCTCTGTTCCTGGAGCTGAAGCCGAAATGGTTTCAAGGATTTGGTTAAAACTTTATATTTGTATGGTCGGTCATACATTGAGGCTATTTTGGATTTATATTCTAGTCCTTAAATTAAGGCTAACTTATTAATGATCTGAATTTTGAAAATTTAAAAAAATCCAAAATGTCTGTATCAATTTTGTTTAAAATCAGTACCTTCAGAGTGTTTTACAGAATAAATGAGAATGTAAGGTTTGCTTTTCATTAACATAAAAAAATAAAACATTTAAGAATAGTTTACTAATGACTGATTTTTTAAATTTTTCCCACAAACTATATTACATAAACAAGTAGGCCTTATGTATAATTGTGTAGTATGACTTATTTTTCAAATACAATTATAAGCATTAGATGGTTGGTCAGAGATCCTGATCCTGTCTCAGGATACTGAGATGCGCAATCTACTGACATAAATGTTTTGCTCCTTCAATGAATATCACACAGGTTTTGGGTGAGATTTGGGTTTGATCCCTGTCAGGTGCACTGAGGGTGGTTTTCCCTAAATAGTTTTCCATTCTTCCTCCACGCAAATGCAGGTGCACTACCTCTAAATTAAACCTTTCTAAGCTTTAACCCGTTATTGTAATTAGTACATAGGTATATTGCTCGAACGAGTAGTAAGACGCGGCGTATTTTTTTTTTAATATGGCATTGTCCATATATAGGATATCACATTTCGATTAATTTAAAATTATTTTTAAAAATGACACCTGAACACAAAAATTGAACCCGGGTCTTCTCAAACTCAGTGGGCAGACACGCTAACGACTGAGATAAGGTGTCAAAAGGTACAGATTTAACAAGCTCTTCTGATCCAGGTAAAATTCCATGACACGCTACCACGGGTAAATTTCCGTAGTGAAGCAGGGGAAGAACCCACTTCAGTGGTCAAACGGTCTATGGAGTTACTCTCGTGTTAAACTGACCTGCTGATGACGGTAATATCGACGTTCGAATCTTGGTTGGGTCAACTGAGGATAGTTTTTCACAAATGGTTTCTCACTCTTCTTCCACGCAAATGCGAGTGGATATCTCTATCCTTACCCCATTATAGTAATTTATTACAAATGCATATAACCCTAACAGGTAGTAAGACGCAGGGATAAAAGTACAAGAAGCACTCTTGTAGTGGATACATAAAAATCGATATTGAGTGGAACTCAACTTTCTCAGAGAGCGAGAGAGAGAAAGAGTTCTAACAAGTCCTTAGCCGCCTCCTGGCAACACTCCCAAGATACACCTCTGCGGCAAATGAATAGTTAATGGTCCTCCAGGTCTACTTTCAGAGATTGCGTATGTAGGTCGTCAAATGGGTCCGGACTTCTTTTAGCTCTTCTTGAATTAAAATATTCCGAGAGAGTGGTCCAGTGGAAAGTGAAAGTTTCGTCCAAGTGACCGGAGGGATTTTATGACGTAGTTGTTCGCAATCTATGGGATTTTGGTTTAGTTCTGAAAAAATCTGGCCTTATGACCCAGTCTTACTACCCGTTCGGGACATAAGCATATTATGTAATAATTTATATAGTGTATTAGGGATGAGTAATGCTGAATTTAGATTAAGTGTAACCACATTTTCGTGGATAGAGCGTGGAGGGAATCAAATAAAAACTCCTTGAATCCACTTAATATGGATTTGAACCCTGATCTCCCCGTTATTGGATTCCAGTCTACTGAAAGAATGGCGCATTTGATAATTCGATCATAAAAATGGGCTATGTACATATTTTAGTTTGTAGATTTTGATAGGGATCAGGAAAGGTATAATTCATGATAATGTGCACGAATTTGCGTATAAGGAGAGTGGGAAATAATTAGAGATAAAAATCTTCAGTACACATATCCGGGATTCAAACCCCAACATCTCCTTTATTAAATTACCAGACTAAAAGAGCCTAGCATTTAATCATAGTTATTTAAGAATCAAATAGCCAAAGCTATTATTTATGCTTTTTATTGAGGAATTCTCCATCAAGATATCATACCTTAAATTTTTTTTATTTTATTATTATTATTTATTTTTTTATTCAGGCTAGCTTGTTAAAAAAATAATCAGATTTTTTTAAAAAAATCAGAAAGTGAGCAGGATCTATAAAGAGAAATAAAGTCAAGTTGACGGAATTCAGCTCTCCAGTATATGACACCCTCGATGGCTTTTACCAAATCAGTAGCACCTTCTTGTCCGATGTGCAATCGTAAGACGTGATTTGTTTGTTTTCTTCTTCAGCAGAGACCGTTTTCAATGAAATGTCGAAAGACGTGTGTAGCTTCAACCAATAGGACTGTGTCCATTTTCATTTTATGGAAACTTTAGATGGGAGTGCCTTCATAGATGTTCAGGGGTGCATTTGGAGACAAAAAACAAATGATAAAAAAAACGTGGTCGACAGCTTTTGTGTCCACAACAAAGAAAGAAGAAATAATGCAAATAGCATACAAATAGTAGTACGATTTTGACTGGAAGGAACTTTTAAAAAATAAAAATATAAGTATTTGTTTGCGGACAACATTGAAAACATTTTAATATATTATTAGATTTATTTTATAAGTGTTGATAGTGATCAAAAGTGATAGCTTCAGATCAAAATTCTTGAGTTATGAACACATGAAAATGGTTTTAGTAACTTTTCAAACTGTAAAACAAAGTGTTATTTTTATTAGAAGTGGACTGTACACAACCATAAGCTATAACCATTAATCTTAACAAAATACGAAACTAAAAACAAATTAAATTATTATATTATTACTAAAAGTTTAAAAGTATTAAAACTAACATAAACAGGGTAGATTCATATTAGAATAGACTGCCAATGACAGGCATATAGGGGTTCTAATCCCGGTCGGGCGTACTGAGCGGGATTATTCCAAAAGCGTTTCCCACTCATCCTCTATCCAAATGCGGATACATTTATTTTTTAAATGTACACCTTATTCATCCTTGTTTCATTAGAGTAGTTAATGTATCTGTATAACCTGTATCGCAACCCAACGTACGCAAGAAATAAAAGATGGCATGATAAAAGTGTTTAACAATCCAGTAGAGTGGATAATCTTGAGTAAGCTATTTTAAACGGATACTACTGTTGGTACGTATCCGGATTGCAGGTACGAACTATTTTATAACAGCAACAATGCACCGTCCTCTCAAATCATCAACTCTATTTCGTTCTTTAAACTTAAGTTGGGGATTTAGGAGACACAAGAAAAGGCCAGTGTTTTCACAGTTTTTATAACAAACCTCTTTTTTTAGCTAAAATAAATAAAAGTTTTTCTCCAGAAGAATAGAGTTCCTTCATTCACATGGTGAGAACAACAGTTGTTGCATACCTATCAAAGGTAACCTAAAATGTAATGAAAAATGTTTCTCTTCATTAAAAAAAAGTTGTGATTAAATTCCAGGACACTCTTGAGAGATGTTCAAGAACTGTTGATATCACTATTTGAAGAAAATTAAACTATTATGTATGTTCTGAAACTTTATTTAATGTATTTTGCCCCCAAAAAAGTTTTGCTATAAAAACCGTAGAAACACTGCCCTGAACTTGAGATCCTTACACCCCAACAAACGTAAAGTCCGAACGTGTAGAAAATCGTGGTGCTAAAAAAAAGCGCTCTAATCTTAATATTGTTCTTTTTATCTGTTTTTCGAAAAGAAATTCTTTTTGTCAAGATGACCATCTTAATTGCGTTCAGATTTTTTTTTTCAGCTTTATTGACGCTTTCAGGGACGAGGTGGTTTCTTAAGTTTCGACCAGTAACGTCTCGTGACCAAAATTCTTAGGCAAGCTTGGAAGGGGTACTCCCAAGCTTAAAAGGGGAGGTCCCAGAATGTTTTTAAAAATATTTATGCTTCAAGAACCTATTTGGAGGTGTTTTTTTTATGATAGTTGTGATTTTGGGCGTCCTTCTGTTCTGTGATTTACATTATTGTGTTATTATTTATTATATATATAGTTATAAACTTTCGTTTGTTAGCTTTCACTGATACACACATCAAAACTTCTTGTACAATATCTTGGTCACATGGATTGCTTACAAATTTTACCAGGTGACTATTCACACGGAATTTGTGATTGCATACCATATTTGGAAAAAAAAATGCGTTTTTGCTTTTTTTATCGAAAAATAATTATTGATTTGGATAATATTGGTATTTAATGTAAATAATTTCTTAATCATTCCTAAATATGATGAATATTATTTTTCAATTTTCTAATATTATTTTAAAACAGTTGAGAACTTTTATGTTTGGGATTTAACCTTCTTGATCTATAATCATTTGTTTGTTTTCAAGTATCTTGCGGTTTTTCTTGAAATCGCACTTTTTGTTTAAAAAAATAGTAACTGGCTAGCAGACAAAGTTTTCATGTTTACAACTAAAAGGTTGCACAAGAAAAATGTCTTATATAGGATGCGTTCTATTTCCTGAAATTGTATACAATAAGTTAGGAAAAGCAGATCTTGTACTAGTTTTGGTATTCACACGACCCCATTGTCAGGCTGCAACTTCTTGTATAACTTTTTGTACAAGAAGTTGTGTCGTGTGTAGTGGGTTTAAAGATGTGTAGGCGCGGGGTCATTATCTTAATAATATTAATTTCCCCTTTAATGCCGTACTATCTTTTTATGTTTTGAAAGGGGAAGACAGGGCTAGTGACTTCGATTCTAATCGTCACCTTTCGGGCAAGAGAAGTCGTAGTTCGGCTGCTTGCATTTTTATCTGACATCCGCAGCTATTCCCCTCCTCTCTCCTCCGAAATCTATGACGTCACAAATAAGAACTACACTAGCTAGAGCAATGGGATGAAAGTCAGACAAACACCGACTTTTAACCACCATTAGATGGACTAGTGCACGTCTTGCATGCATGTTACGGTCAATGCCATGTATGGGATTTACCCCCCCCCCCCCTCAACCCCCCCNNNNCCCCCCCCCCCCCTCAAACCCACCGATGTTTTAATTACATTTAAATGATTACCGGGAGAATATTTTTGCAGACATTAAATAAAATAATTACATAACTTCAATCAAAGGAAAGCAGTGCTTGCCTTGCTTGCCCTGACGCGACGCCACTGGTTTCGACTGAATCTTTCTTTGACCCGTGATTAAATTATTTCTTCTTACTCGTGTCTGTGCTTCCTTGCTTCCGTGAAGCAAATCGCGGGAACGGATTAAAATATATTCAGTCATTCGTATCACATGAATCTTCACTTAGAGTAAGTAATTTAGAAGCCTTATCTGAGAAGGTGAAAGCATTCCTTTTGACACTTATTAAAATAACGTAATGGGCTTAGAGGATAAATTACAAAATAACTACTTGAAGATGTCTAGTGAACATGTGATATACGCCAGGGGTTTCCAAACTTTTTAGAAGTAAGGAGCACTTACACCATAAAAAATACATACAGGAATCTTCTTGAAAATAATTATGAACAGTCAACAAATACAAATATTCCGTTCAAGTATTTTAATCATTAATAATTATGGTGGAATTCAAAGTGATCCACGGAGAAAAGTATGAAAAACTCTGTCTAAATTATTTTCCTTTTAAAGTTAATATTCAATTTACAGTATTAGATAAACAAAATCACGTGTTCTTTAGAGTTTTACATTTGTTTATTTATATAATTCGTAAGGAATTTGTTTGGAAACTGCATACTTTTGCGGTCGACAATGTTATGTTACTATATTATTATTGTTATTTATAGGTATTGATATCATAATCAAACGTAACAGCTGTAGATCACATGACTTTACGTATAAACACGTGGAAATAGGTATAACATTTTTACATGTTAGGTAAGAATTTCCAAAGAAAATCAGACTAAGTAAGCTTGTAGGCTAATATTATTCACAATTTTTATAATATAATTTCACTTTCAAAATATTAAATTTTTAATCGATTATTTTTAATCCATTCGCTTAAAAAGGAGCAACACAAACATTATACGTTTATGAAGACCATTTTTTGTATTTACCCTCTTTCTCCCTAAGCCCTAATGTAATTTTTTTATAATCGCGTCTTGTTATCCGTTTGGGTAATACACTAATGCACTAATTAAGATAATCACCTAGAAATGAGAAAGATCGAGTTTCATAAGAGGTTTAACCTCATTTGCGTGAAGGAAGAGTGGAAAACCATTTAGAAAAAACCTTGCCACACCCAACCGGGATTCTAACCCAGATATCCCCATCATAGGTAGTCCAGTCTATTGCAAAAGTGACTCTTTAGACCATGCGACCAAAACTAGTTTAAATTGATTAATTAAACCTTGAGTTAAGGCGGGATGGAAGCGAGCAAGGGCCAAGATTGGTATATTTGTCGTTTTTGTAACAACCTCTATGGGCCTAAATAATCAAATGTTGATTCAATATATATATATATATATGTATATATATATTTATTTATCCATCCAGTATATAAATTTATTTATTTATCTCTCTTTATACATACTGTATGAATATTTTTATTATTTTGGCCCAAAAAGGTTGTTATACAAATTACAAAATTTCGATCTTAACACTTGACCCCTACCATATCTATATAGTATCTATATTAAATTTTGATATTTTTTAAGTAATAAGTTAATAAGTATAGAGATGTAAAGTTCTTGAATATTTGCCAAGGGAATTACATAATTTGCTCAGGATTTTTTAAGTTGCTCATCAATAGCCTACTATGCTCATGACAAATATTTAAAAACTGTTGAGATAAATATGTGTAGAAAATTTTACTAAAAGTATATACACAAGTACAATTTTATTTATTTTGACAAAAAAATAATTTAATTTTGCAAACATTGCAAAAAAATACTGACCTTAACTTACGTCCCCTTACATCCCATCTTAAACATGCAGATTAAAACACATTGTGAGGGAAAACAATATAAGGTGTTACAACCAAACGAGAATCAAACCGTGGACTCTGGGTCAAAAACGCATTGCGCAACTAACTCTTCCAATAGGTGGACTTTTACCACATGTGACACATTGAATCAGATCCCGACACAATATACTGTTGACCTTGACTTGACTGCTGGGTGCGACCAAACATAAATTCACTTTCTTTCTGCTACTGAAATGAGGGATCAATACCTTAAATGTGACGAAGATTGAAACGTTGATAATAAATTGTTTTCCACCCCCCCCCCCTTCCCCCATAAACCCTTTCTCTTCTTCTCCTTCCTCCTCATCAGTTCGTGTTGCCGCCATCTTTCTAGAATCTAGAGCTTCATAAGAGAATTTCTGGTATTTTCGTTTAAATCGTCTTGCACAGCTCATTTCTTCTTTGTAGCTTCTATCCATTTACAACTAACTCGTTGCTTTTTCTCAGAATGGTGGTAAAAAAACAAACAAAGAAATTGAAAATTGACTTTTCCTTGGTATTATTCGTACAGATTTCTTACAATGAACAACTACAATGGGCGATATTTGATAAAAACACGCTTCGATGACCGCATGGTCTAAGGCGTTACTCTCACAGTAGACTAGACTGCCGATGACGGAGAGATCTAGGTTAGAATCTCGTTCAGGTGTGCTGAAGATAGTTTTCCTAAACGGTTTTCCATTCTACTTCCGTGAAAATGTAGGTACAGGTCCTCTAAATACAACCTTCCTAGTAACTAAAACCATTAACGTAATTAGTACACGAGTGAATAACCCGAGCGGTGCTAATAAACCGAACTGGGTAAGTTTCATCGCGATTCAGGGGAAAACATATACTCCGTCCTTATTTACAGATCCGTTGTGATACTTTTATTCCCCCTATTCTCTAACCATCATTATCATCATCATCAACAGCTGTTCCCATCTGTGGCCAGGTCAGTTTATTAAAATGTCTCCCATCTTCCTCTATCCTTCCCCCATTCTTTCTTCTTTAATTGCTTACAGACTTCTTCTCTCCCTTGCACGCCTGCTGTTATCCGCTCCTCTGGATTTTACACCATTCATTTCCTTCATTCTCTTTGGCACCCTCTCCTTCTCCATCATCATTACATACCCATACCATCTCGGTCTTGCTTCCTCTACTTTTTCACATACACCCTGAACCCTCCATTGTTTCCCAGATAACTTTATTCCTAATCCCGTTTCTCTTCGGGACAGCTAACATGCTCCTCACTAACTTCATTCCAACCATTCATTATTATATTTACTTAAAATAATGGGGTAGCCCGCATCGGTAGCTTCATCATCTAGCACGTTACTATCGTGTTAGATTATATTGGCAGTAATGAGGTGACTGGACTTCTAATCCCGGTTGGGTACACTGAGGATGGTTTTTACCAAATGGTTTCCCACTCTACTTACACGGTAATATGATTGCATTTCCTCTGTTTCCTTACCCATATATTTTTTGGCATAATTCCTTACTTCATGTTTATGTTGGACATATTATGTGCTAATTATGGTAATGTGCTAGAAGTGAGGAAAGTTTAATTAAGAGGAAGCGTAACTGCATTTTCGTGGAAGTAAATAGTAAAACCTTTGAGGAAAAAACCCACCCTCAATACACCTGAAATGGGTTCGAAACCCGATCCCCCTTTCATCGACAGTCCGATAGTTACTCTAGTGAAACACCGAAGTGGGTATCAACGCTATTTCAATAACGTAGTTAATATGTGAGTATAACCCGAACGTGTAGTAAGATGCTATGTAAAAATAACGAAGAAGGGATTAATAATGATGCATTTTAAAGAAATGGTACACTCATTTTATTGGAAGGATACTGGTAAAATATATAGAAATAAACATCCATAGTTTACTAGACCGTAACTGGAAAATCAGCCTCTTCATCGACTGTAACCAAGTTCCGTACGATTCTAGCGTATTAGACTGCTTCGCCACCCTTGTAACCTTAAACTAAAGTGACAGACATAATTCATTGATACGAAAAAAAAAGTATTTGGTTTCCAGATAACACAAAATAACATGACAGCCCACAACTTGTGAATGTGGGGAATGCCAGGCCTCCACCGTGGTTCGGATTCCACGTTAAACTGTAGGTCCTTCATTTCACCTCACAATCACCCTACCACTAGACATTAGCGTAAGTGCGTATAACCCGAACGGGTAGTAAGACGCGGCGCTAATAATAATAATAATAATATATCAGCCCTTGGTTACAGTACACAGCAAGTTTAAAAGATTTGGAAATAACACAAAGTATTATATCGTCAAAATGGCGGAAGGCTATGTTAAATACTTTCACCAAACGTTGGTATCTAAGAGTTGACAAGTGAAATATTTTACTAACTTGAATTTATATTCTGGACACGTATTTGCTATTCATGCTATTACACTCCCGGCAATAATTCATTTTATAAATACTGTAAATATAGGAAAATACAATAAATTATTCCTCGGACTTTACTTTCTAATGCGTGTTTTGTTACGTTGTCACGCCAACTGCAGTACACAAAACACACCCAGTGCTACCAACACATTCATTGTATAAAAAAAATTATTCAAACAAGCGATCTGATTTCTACTTTAAGATAGAACTAATAGGTCAACTTGCCTTGATGTGTTTATAAACTGTGTTTTTCTTATGAGCTCCTGTGTGGTGTAGCTCAGTTAAAATAATGTCTAATTGTATAGTTAATGGTCCAAAGCTAGATTCCTGGAACGACTAAAAAAAAACATTTTCTTGATGAAATGGGGACTTACCCTACTACAGTGATTAATATACGGTCAGAGATTTTGATAGGACACCCACTTTCAAACAACAACATCGATTGAAATTCACTAACATTTGGCATTTTATAAATTATCTTGTGATTTTAATAATCATAGAGGGATAGTAAGACGTGGTGCTAATATTATTATTATTACTATTATTATTATAGACAACCCTCGGTGGTCTTAGGTAAAGTGCTCAACTCAGGATCCGATACTCTAGGTATCAAACCCAACCGGGGTCGACGAATTTTTCTTGGACGATAAAAATTGATAGAAAACCTTCTTTCAAAGGATAAGTAAATCCGACCGTCCAATGCAGATTGTGACTTGTAGGCCTATAAGAACCCTGTAAGGTGTGTGAAAATATCTTTCCCGGCCAAATCGGTAGGTCCTTTCGCTCTCGATCATAGAAATTCTCGAGGGCTGACACAATCAGTCAGTCCAGAAAGTGTACGTTGAATACAATAAAATTAATTATAAAACTAATCTAAAAGTTATCACAAGCGTCCAATAATACTTCACTGTGGCTTAGTTACTGCATGATTTATCTTTACATTAATAGCTAAATTTGCTAAGAATTTAAATACAATTAATTATTGTAATATTTATTTCCCCGCCATTATGGCAACATGAGTTTACTATGAAAACCAGACTGCACGCTACGTTAAATGAATTTTAAATATATGCACCTATATAAGTTGGCTCACCTGTGAGCATATAAGTAGAGGACGTAGATCTCGGGGTTCAATTCCCGGCTTGGTGTACTGAAAGATATTTTCATAAATAATCTCCTGCTCTCCCTATATACAAATGCGGGTGTATTTCCTCTCAATTTTTCCTTCCTGACCCTACAACTCTAGTTTAATTGATGTGTATAGCCTGGATGGTAAGTAAGACCAAGGGTGTAAAAATATATTTGTAGTGTTTTTAGCATAGGGCTTTAATTACGCTAACGGGAGGTTGAATTTATAGGTTATAAACCAGTATTTGTAAAAAAAGGGAGTGGAAAACCATTTAGGAAAAACCACCCTCGGTAAACCCCACCGAGATTCGAACCCAATCTCCCTGTGGTTGTAGTCCAGTCTACAGCGGGTGTGACAGACTCGGACAATGATACTCCGTTGCGGGTTTTGTTACAGGCTTTATCTAATAAACAAAAAAAATGTGGTCTAGGGGTAAGG
>CABFVX010000556.1:65602-118614 GCA_902151425.1 Timema shepardi
CGGGGTTCAATCCTCGGTCCCGGCACAGATTTATCTGACTACCAAACCCTTCCTTCACCTCTGACAACACGTGTTTTAATCACAACCTGTGAACGTGGGGAATGACAGGCCTCTGCCGTGGTTCAGATCCTACTTTAAACTGTAGGTCCTCCATTTCATCTCACAATCACCCTACCATTATACATTAGCGTACGTGCGTATAACCCGAACGGGTAGTAAGACGCGTGCTAATAATAATAATAATAACCAAAAGATTGGTTGGATTTGATTTCTATCAATCCGGAACTAGGCATGCACTTAGCCCTTCAGCTGGTCAATGCTGCCCACGCCATCTGGTAGAAATCCTATATACTAGGTAAGTTCAGAAAGTGCGTTGGTTTCCCGTTTCCATCCACTTTGAATGTATATGAGCGAGCGTGAAGGGCCTAACAATTTGGTCGAGAATGGTATTCTCTCATACCTTCCAGGGTTCCTTAACAGGCCCCAATCGATATGGGACCGGCGGCTTTACTTCGTCTCCGAAGGAAGTTGTGCTACATATTTTTATCTCTCAAGAAAAATCTGATGACCTCAGTTGGTTTTGAACCCACGAACATCGGATCCTAAGGTGAGCACTTTACCTCAAGACCACAAAGTTCGACGGGTACCGGCCAGTTGTATTAAAAAGCCGACCTTATTCGTGATTGTGAATAATTTATACATGTTTCACACGAACATTTCGAACGAGCGCGTCAGAAATCCGTATTACACGTTACAATATTACCGGTCGGAAATATTTCACTTTCAATGCGAAACATGACAAACGGAAATCAATCTAAAAACGGACGGAAACAAAAACCTATAAAATGGCATAAGGCCAACCGCACGCACAAAACCGATTCCATTTATCGCTTATTGCGTTTTCATTGGCCAATTCCTCCTCTCGTTACCTCATTGGTATACACGTAATTAGTATTCACTTATTGGCGTGGCTACAGTATAATTTTTAAAAAGAAGTGTCTTAGTTGTAAGCTATAAAATCTACTAGATCTAATTTCACGTATTCATATGTCAAATCATGCTATCTGCCACTATAATTTTATTATAATCAGTTGGTTCAGAAAGTCCGCCTTAAATAACTCAAATAAATTTAAAAAATTAATACAATTGTTGGATAAATATTATGAACATAGATACATTAGATAAGAAACTTTTTAACTGAAGAGAAAAAATTTTCATTAAATTCCAGTACACCCTTGACAGATATTCAACAACTGTCGATATTATACTGTTAAGAAAATTTAAAAAAATATTTCTTCTGGAGTATTATTTGATCTATTTTGACAAAAAAAGTTTTAATAAAAAACTGCATAAACCTATCACGTTCCCCACACGCCCACCTTAAGCCCACTGGCCCATCGAAGCTTATAGTCAAGATTTAATTCGATATACTGCAGTGGATTCCGGTTAATTGGATCAGCCGTTTATTTCGGACAAAATTTGAATAATACAACAAAACAATTATCTAACCGGAAGGGTGACTTGGCGGTCTAGGGGTAAGGTGTCAGACTTCTATGCTGGCGGCCGGGGTTCAATCCTCGGTCCCGGCAAAGATTTATCTGATTACCAAACCCTTCCTTCACCTCTGATAAGACATCTTGTGAATGTGAGGAATGCCAGGCCTCCACCGTGGTTCGGATTCCACGTTAAACTGTAGGTCCTACATTTCATCTCACAATCACCATACCATTACACATTAGCGTTAGTGCGCATAACCTGAACGGGTAGTAAGACGCGGTGCTAATAATAATAATAATAATAATAATCTAGCCAGAAAATATTTTCGCTTATTTTGGCTAGTTGCCATTTAATTGGGGTAGTGAAGGTTGTAAGTGGACAACAAACTGTTAGAAGATAGCACCCATACTCACAACATAGATATCATGGGGCAGCAGTCGAGTCAGTTAGTGCAAAGTCGTGAGCTAGGGTGGTTGTATTGCGTTTGTTTTATGTCTTGGTTATAATCGGATTGACGTTCACCCTTCATGCTTAAATGAAGATTATGACGAAATACTTAATGAAAAAATTTATATGAAACACTCATACACCAGAAGATCAAGAAAATAATGATGATATACTTACGCGAGTGATCAACTTAAATATCAGGAAATATATCGCTGAAATGAGATGCTAATTCATGCAGAAAAGCTATGACGTTAGTCAGTCCTTTATCAGCATTAGATACCTATACCGATTTTGTTCAAACTGCAGTTCATAAAGAGAACACATCAGGGTACACTTGATAAAAGTTATTTTCAAAGTAAGAACCTTTATTAGTGTGGAACCTTTGCTTGGCACAGTCATAATTTTGGATGTATCTACATTTTAAATATGTGTGTATATTTGTTTAATTTAAAAATAACTAAAGCTAAATACAATGCCTGTACCTACATAATTTTAATACAGTATCCTTTCTTTAAATACAACATTTCTGCTGTTTTATTAATAATTTTTTGCTGTGTTGGAATGGGTTTTTCAGCTCATTGGATACAATTTTGCTAAATTAGGCCAAATTGATCCACACCCAATACCATTGATAATGAAACTGCAGCTTTTAAGAAGAAAATATTTATCTTTGCTCTCTCTCAGTTAACTGTTGCCAAATATCCTCGCTCTCAGTTTTATCTGAAGCGGGTGTTATGGGGTAAGAAGGAGCTACTGGCAACCTCGACTAACCAGCGTTGCGAAACTTGTCTTATATTCGAGAGGAGATTGACCACATACAAACGAGATAATGGCAACGCTGTGTCCCAACGGTAACCATGCAGTTCCCTCAGCGATGATATTCAGTGTAGTCGCGATGGGCCCAAGTAACAGGAACCCACTGTATAAAAATCGATCCCGACGTTCCCACCAATCAAACCTGCTCCATAAATAACTTGTTCGTTATTTTTAATGAAGCTCACAGGTCGAGGCAACCCCGAGAAGCCAATTTGATAAGAGATTTGAGTCGCCACAGTTCGGGAGTAGTTTGGGCGCTTCTTGAGGTCGGTGGGCTTGGAACGATGGAAACAAGAGGGCTCCACTACTCTCTTTTTTACGGTGGTAGGGGGTGGGGTTTAAAATTGTATATAAATGTATGACAATATTGTTTTATTGGATATATTTCAATTATGGTTGAATTTAAAAAAAATATATTGGTTGATTTAATTACATAAGCATTGGTAGGAATCATAATTTAAAAATACCATTTACAATAGTTGAAGAGTCATACTCTCATTATTTTACCTACCCCTTATGTTTCACATCTCACTACCCGCACGGTTTATCCACATATTTTTTTATTTTTTTATTTTATCGCCGCGTCTTACTACCCGTTCAGATCTACGAATATATGATGTTTACTCTAATGGGGTAAGGAGGAGAAAGAAAGAATTTTAGAGGTAATCTGACCGTGTTTGCATGAAAGCGGTGTGATAAATCATTTAGTAAAAAATTATACTCAATAGGCCCGACTGGGATTCAAACCCCGATCTTCCCGTCATCAGAAGGCCCGACTAACATGACAGTGACGCCTTAGACCATTGCGGCCACTGAGGCGGGTATCTTATCTATTGGTTTAGATATGAGGAAGGTAGAATTTAGAGGAAACGTACATTATTTTGCGTGTAAATAAAGTTTTGAACTATTTTCCGTGACCTCCGGAATGGAATCATTCTCACAACAGACTGTACTGCTAATGACGGGGAGATCGGGGTTCAAATCTCTGTTGTGTGTACTGAGGGAGGTTTTCACAAAATGGTTCTACAATTCCCCTCCGATCAAATGCATGTACATTACTTCTAAATTCAACCCTTCTCATACCTATCAAATTAGCATCTTAAGTACGTAATCCTAAATAAATAGGCGAAGAGGTTTGTGGCAATGAATGTTAGCGGTGAGGTGATTCCTATTTCTCCCTCCTCCATGGATGGAAGTATATCCTGCGAGAGTCCTGGGGGCTGTGAACGTCAATAAACTTCCTTCAAAACTTTCTTTCTCTGCCCAAACCTCCGTCCATCATCCCTACTCTAGGTGCAATTTGTTAGCGTGGAGGGTCGAAAGCTCCGAGAAACGTTTGGTTATGGGAATATTCCTGGCGTTTCTATCACAACGCTATACACCCAATATCATTGCTGAGGGAATTGCAGGTCTTACGGAGAAAAGCTTTATCTTCGCTCTCTCTCAGTTAACTGTTGCCAAATCTCCTCGCTCTCAGTTAACTGTTGCCAAATCTCCTCGCTCTCAGTTATGTGCAGAATCTAAGATATACGTGTCTGGCTACTCTTTAGTTCCATTGATCAGACAATGAAGCCAAATGACGATAATGTCGTTGCGGAATAGCGCACGTTCAATTTAAATTTTGAAGAGAAGTTTGAACCTCCAAGCTTACATTTTACTCTTAGACAGTAATTATTTTATATCAAATGTGATAACTAGGGAATCAAAATAATAGCTCACAACAAATGATAGCATAAAAATTACAATTAATCGTTTGCTAATCTATGTAAGATTATTTAAATTTGAAATACTGCGTTATAAATCACATAAAAATTATTTGTTTGGCAAAATTTGATCATATAAACATGTATATAAATTATTATTAAAAAAATTATTGATGTATGAAAGCACTAAGGTATAAATCAGTCCTACCTCCTAGCTTAAAACATCTTAGGGGATTTTTGATTTAATTCTGATGAGTAGCATTTAGGGTAATTTGTCTGAATACAAAAATTAGAGTATTTCCTTAATAAAGAGAGATGGCAGAATGCAAGAATGAAATAAGCAAAGGTGAAGAGTGAATGAGAAGTGTGATTTTTGAGTGTATTTAAAAAATATGAATTCACATTTGAAAGTGTGAGTGGTGTTAATTAGCTATCTTAGAGGGTACGTTCGTGCAGAAGTCTCAATACCGAAGCAAATCCATAACAATCACTTTTAACTAATTTAGTTCTTGCATACACTCTATAAAATTTCAATATCGTTTTATTATTTAAAAAATTTGATTGAAGCATGGTACTTTGGTACTACCGTCTTTACAATGGTCCAAGGTTTGTTTCCAGCCTTCAAGTATACATTTTTCAAATGCTATATTTGAATTAAGCGCCAAGATAATTATTGATAGTACCTATTATCCCTAAATATTATTTAATTAAATTACTGTAGTAATATTACTTGTAGCAACATATCGATTGTTACTACCAAGCAATAGTGTAGTCATATTAAGAGGGCTTAACATGTCAGTTGCAGTTTCAGCCATCTATGAATAATATAATACTTTTGTGACAAGTGTCATTAAAAAAATAAAAAAAATAATGTTGCTTTTTTAATGTGATATTGTCAAATACTTTCGAAAGTAAATAATATGATTTTTGTTTCTATCGATTCTACCTATCTTTGAGTGTATTGATACAAAAAAAAGTATCAACTTTTTAATATTTAACAACAAAAAGGGAAAGCTGTATGGGTAAGGTTTTTGAGCATCGTCCCTTTCTTACTTAACCTTTCTAGCCTTTCTTATGCAAATAAATTGAAACTTCGAACAATAATGTTCAAATAAACAACTTGTCGTTTAGACCCTTGGTCTGTATTTTGATTCTAATGAGATGTCTGAATATTACAAAATCAAATTATATTAAATAGGCCTAAATATAATTATATTATCATTTTATTTGACTTTTACTTGCAATTATAAATGTTAATAACAATTTCTTAAAGATTTGCTGTTTTAAGAAAATAGTGTGTTTTATTTGTATTAGTTCTAGAGCACCATCCCCAATTAATTAATTTTTTTTATATAAATAATGTTTGAGTTAAGGCAGGAGAAAAATCACTGTTATAAATAAACCTACAAGTAGTCAATGACATAGGAGTGGGGGTAACAGATATCTAGCAGATTTTTTTATTGCAAAAATCGATCAACCAATGTGTAAATAATTAAGAGAAAAACTAATCTTAAATTATAAAAAGATATTGCATGCTTCCCTTTTGCAAAATTCTTTCATCACTATCTGCTGCAATCCACTCTTGTAGAATATCTTTTGCCAAAAATGTTTTTTTACAAAATCCATCATTAAATTTCTTTTAACCAGAAATCTTTCTTGTATTTTTTTATTTTATTTTTCACACTCACGTCCCTCTAAATTTGAGGGCGTGTAAGCATTAATACGTCAGTTTTAAAACAATCTGGAAATTTACATTTATTGTTATTTTTGACATGTAAAGTCATTGGGCATAAATAAAATGTTATAAATATGAACAGCTGTTGTTATAAAACGTCACAATTATCCACAATGATCACAACGCTTTCTCATATAGCGTCAAATTGTGCAATTAAAAAGCTTCAAAGTCTACTAAAAACCCTATATAAAAGTTGACCAGAGTGTCATAAGGGTGATTATGTGTGAATATGGTGTGCTGGGGTAAAAAGGAACTACAGCCAATATAATTGCTGAGGTAACTGCAGGTCTTATGGAGAAAATCTGTATCTTTGCTCTTTCTCAGTTAACTTTTGCCAAATCTCCTCGCTCTCTCAGTTATGTCTGGAGGTGGTGTGCTGGGTTAAGAAGGAACTACTGCTAACCTCGACTAATCAGCGTTACGAAACTTGTCTTATAATTGAGGGGAGATTAATCACACAAGAATGGGAGAATGACAACGTGGATTTCCAATAGCTACCATTAAGTTCTTTCAGCGATGATATCCGGTGTATGGCAGTTTTGGCCGAGCGAGTCAAGTACTGGACTCCGATACGAAGCTCTACCTTTCTACAACATGGTGGCATTGTCTCTCTTGTATATCCCAAAGTTATTGGAGAACATTTTTGTACCTACCCTGTTCGGTGATAATGGTCTAAGACTGGGTTTGGCAACTGATCGATCGCGATGGATCGGTTGATCTCGCAACTATTTTCAGTTGACCACGCAAGTAAACTGCATCCCTACTTAGTCATTTAAAGTCAATCTTGTCTTCTACACTCGCAAATATATCAAGAACCTTTTCAAATTATATTTGAGTGTGTCAAAAATAACCATGATCGGTCAAAATTGGCTATGTTTTAAGAAAAATGAGATATTTCAATATGAAAATGCACCTTTTATTTATTTTATATAATTTATAAAAATAAATAGTACGGTGAACTACATAGACTCTGTTTCTCGTTAATCCTAAAACAGATACATTTACCAGAAACTAGAAATATTTGTGAAATTAAATAATATACATTGTTGCAGAAACACTTTACAAATTGAGTTAATGTAATATTATACACTGTTAGAATAATGTTAATAAGATATAAATATATTTGTCCACCGAAGAACATAATAATACATCACATATTTCTAAGTAGTCCATATAAAATGTATATTTATGCTTATAGATCAGAAAATATTGGTTTTATAAAAAATTATTTCAGCTATTTTTTTTATAAATTTAAACGGTACTACAACTTTGAAATTAGAAGTTATTTTGTATCTCAAATTGATGCAGATATATTCTCAAAATGGTAAAGTTTTGCTTATTTAAAGTACCCTTAAATTCATATCCATTGGAAAAAAGAGAGATGCCATTTTGTTTTTAGCATTAAACAATGTTTGGATTCAAAATCTAATAAAAATCATTAAAGGGAATTTTGAAAACATTGATTCTATCTCTTTTTCGCCCGTCAGTAAACTACCCTTAATTTTAGGTTTAAATATAACTCCTGTGGGGACCTTATGGAAACCTCAGATACCAAGTTTTAGCTTGAAAAGTAAAATGTTTTCAGCTCTAGTCCGAGATGCAGACTGGAAAAGACAGACAGATGGCATCACGATAGTTTCTTTTCGGTTTCTGGGGGTGAGGAAAAGTCGAAATTTGTCGAAATCTCGAACTTGATCTTTTTGACGATCACAATACTTCTTTCTACGAGGGGTCGAGAAGAACTCCAAGTGGTGGGGGCAGTAATATTTTAGGAATGATTGAGCTTAAGGAATTTATATATATAATATAAATGTAATATATTTAATATAAATAAAATATATTTAATTTAAATAAGACATATTTAATATAAATATAATATATGTTATTATCACCGCGTCTTACTACCCGTTCGAGTTACACGCACTTACGCTAATATGTAATGTCAAGGTGATTGTGAGATGAAATGGTGGACCTACAGTTTAACATATATATATAAATATATATTACCTGGTGGTCTAGGGGTAAGTTTTCAGACCTCTGTTCTGGAGGTCCGGGTTTCAATCCTCGCTCCCGGCATGGATTTATCTGATTATCAAACCCTTCCTTCACCTCTGAGAAGACATGTATTAATCACAACTTGTGAATGTGTGGAATATCAGGCCTCCACCGTGGTTCGGATCCCATGTTAAACTGTATATATATAGAGCATATTAAGATGAAAATAAAATAAAAAAATAATGAATAAATTATAGGTCATCGTGAGACCTTTGATCGGTGCCTAAAAGTGTTTACGGCCCTTTGATCAACGGCGTCACTCGTTCAATAGATTGTACTGCCGATAACATGGGAAGCGTATAACCCGAACGGGTAGTAAGACGCGGTGCTAAATATTATATTGATAACATGGAGATTAGGGTAGTGGGTAGTAAGACGCGGTGCTAAAATAAAAAGACGTGCACTTTCTTGAACCGATTAAATATATCACCATACGACTTATAAATTAACTTGAATTTATAACGGACACGACACAGGCCGGCTGCCATTAATTTATCACTGTGAAAGGAGAAATCGACATTTTAACAAATTACAAATGTTTCAGCCATGCTTGAAATCAAACCCGTGACCCTCAACTCAGTAGGCAGTCCGATACTCTCTTAGTGTGATTAAAACGTGGATATGCTCGGACAGAATAGTAAGAGGCAGTGGAGAAAAAATAATCCATCATTCAGTACCTCTCCTCCCCCCACCCCCAAATAAAACCAACTTTCTTCCGCCCATTTAGGAACTGTACGCCCATTTTTCATCGCTCTGATTCATTTATTGCATACCTTTAAGGAGAAAGTTCTTCGCCATCAATGTCAAGATAAAGACTCATCAAAAGAAAGAAGATGGTGCCTCAATAAAGTGGTAATTTTCTTCCTTCTTACTGGTGGACTATCTTATTTTGTTCTTCTTCTAGAATCCCCCCTCCTTCCACCTCCTCCTTCTGGCGATTCCTCTAATCCCTCTTAGATCCATACTTTTTTCTGTCCAAGTTCTGGCAGGTTGTTTTCGGAAGTATACCCGGTAAATTGACTTAGGGGAGGTTCGGCGAGTACCTCTAACCTCTACAACCCACCCCTCAAGGGACCTTGTGAGGGTATTTACGTCGGATTTAAAGGTCACTTCTAAAACCCGGCTTTGACTAGAATGGTTTTGGGTGGTGGCAGAAGCAAACGTTCTGGCTTTTGAGAAAAACAACTTATTTTGCTTTCAACCAGTAGAGAGGGTGAAGTATTGAACACTAGTTTAAAAGTACAGGATAAAAAGGGGGAAAGTCAAATTTTAACTCTAATTTAGCTAGTTCTGCTATCTGTTAGACAATCATGGAGTTAAGGGAATGGTTAAGGTAGGATTAAAAGGAATGCGAAAAAGTTGTTTTTGCAGTTTTTATGGAAAAACTTTTTTTGTCCATAATAAATCGAATATTGTTCCAGTATAAAAGTAGAGTTTAATTTTCTTCACGTGGTGATATCAACAGTTGTTGAATATCGGTCAAGGGTGTCCTTGAATTTAATGACCACTTTTTCCCTTCATTTAAAAAGTTTCTAATCTAATGCTGCTATGCTCATGACAAATAGCCAACAACTTTTGATATAACCATATGAAGAAAATTAAATTCAGTTTCTATTGCAGAAATATTTTATTTATTTTGGTCAAAAGAAAGGTTTTGCTATGATAACTGTAGAAACACAGGTCTTTTCTTCCGTCAACTTCTATGCCACCTTAAGAGAGATACATGTCATTGTTTTTTGCCATCGCTACTTACTATCCGTTCGGGTTATACGCTTATATACTAACTACGCAGGTGGTTTTAGGGAATAGGAAGGCTATATTTAGAGGAAGTAAACCCGCATTTGCGTGGAGTCAGAGTGGAATACTATTTTGGAAAAACCACCAAAAGTACACCGGACCTATATTTGAACCTCAAATCTCCCCGTCAGTGGCAGTCGAGTCTACTGCTAGAGTAGCGCGTTAGACCACGCGGCCACCAAAGCGGTTTTTTTTTGTGTGTGTGTTTTGTTTTAAATATTTGTTGGGATCCTTATGGGGTTTGAGATATATAAGTTGTTGTCCTGGAAAATACATGTAAGGTGTCACCTCCCCCCCACTCTCTCAACCGTTTTACCTCTGTACCTTTCATGGATTATTTTTATATTCTAAAGAAAACCTCAAAGTCCTTCCACCATAATGCACTAGCTTTAGATACGGGCTTGTGTAAGCGCTCAGTCAAGTTTTTATAGAATTTTTTTGTCTGAAAACCATAAAAGTTATCCTACTGGAGCTACTTTCACGCGTTCACACTTCAAGTTATGTGATTTGTAGCTTTCAATACTGGTAAATATTATCAACACCTATAAAATTACACTATTGTAACAGAATGTTATCAACGTTAAACGGAAAAAAAAGTTTGTATTTAAAAAAAATCGCTTTCCTTTGAAAATCCAACTATAATATTTATGGTAAATAAAATAATAATAATAATAAATAAAATGACCTTCTCTAGTATTAAAAATGCAACAATGTAATTGATATCAAAGTATAATAATAATATTTAGCACCGCGTCTTACTAACCGTTCAGGTTATACGCTTTTAAGTACTAATTACGCTATTGTATTAGGAATTGGGAAGGTTGAATTAGAGTGAATGAACCCGAATTTGCATGGAGGGAGAGTGGAAAACCATTTAGGAAAAACCACCCCCAGTTCACCCGACCGAGATTCGAACCTCGATCTCCCCGTCCCCATAAAATGTTCCCCCTTGATCTATATCTTACTACCTGTCCGGCTTATTCCCATATTTACATTAACCAGGAAAGGATAAGGGATGTATAATTTCAAGGATAGGTATCCGCATTTGTGTAAAGAGAGTAGAAACGCATTCAGTGAACAAATCTTTACATCGGGTCCGAATATGAGCCAAGACCAACTAGACAAAACGAAACTTAAGCCTTGGTTTGCGTGCCTACTTAATTTAATAATTATTATTTTAATTATATGAGTGTAGTAGTTAACGTGATATTTTTTTCTAAACGCCTATATTTATTTATACTTACAAATTTATTCTAAAGTGTCACTCTTGCAATATAATATAGTGACAATGACAAAGCGATCGGGGCTCGAATCTCAGTCGTCTGTACTGAGGGTGGCTCTCCAAAATTGATTCCCACTCTACCTCCACGCAAATGCAGATATACTTCCACTCAACTCAACCTTCCTTATTCCTAGCTCATTAGCGTAATTAGTACATAAGCGTGTATCTTGAACCGGTAGTAAGATGAAATGCTAAAAAAAAAACTCTTGAGGTAGAAAGTTGAAGATAAATTATGTATCAGGGTGTACGTGAACTAACCAGACCATGTGGCCACCGAAGCAGGTCCTAATTTAATTTAAAATGTTTGCTCCTAATCAACTGAAAAGAGAAAGAGAAATATGAAGAGTAAGTGAAAATTGACGGAGGTAGAAAGTAAAGTTGAAGTGAAATCTGTGTACGTACACTTGTCTCCGCGGGGGGNAAGAGATGGAAGTACGCGTCTTATTAACGTGACGTCACCAAAACCTCGAATCTACGGTAGGTTCTGTTGTGTGGATTCGGTTAATTTCTGTATAGAAGGTTCCTTCATTTTTTTTAGTTAAAATAGGAAACAAAAAGTTCTTCTCAGAAATTTATTTCGCGAGAAATTTTTTTACTAAACAACAAAAATTAAAAAAAGGTTTTTGGTCATTCTGAGTTTGTTTCCTTTTTGAACAAATAATATATAATTTAAGGGATATCTTTTTATTTACATATTTTTATTTTAGTTTCTTTATAAACCCCTTTTTTTTAAAGTTGTTTTGTATAAAAAAAGTTGTTTTAGTTTTTAAAAACTTTTTACTATTTCAAATTGTACGACTGTACGGCTTAAAAGATAATTACTGTCGTTTTCTGGAAATACTTTTCTATTCCGTCCATATTCGCCCATCCCATGTAACCACCCTTTTTCTTATCAATAATAAAGAGGGGAAAGAAAAATACAAAACTTCTTATATCAAGGTGAAGAGGAAAGCTCACTGGTAGTTTTTGAATAGCGTACCATTGTCTATTGTGAGCCTATTATGAAATTACTGTATTCGTTAGATTAAAACTAAATCAATAGTACTTTTTCATGAAGCCTAGACTCACATCTCCGCAAATATGACTATAATTTCATTAAAAATTAATTGATTTACATTTTAAAACATTAATTTATATTAATAAAATTCAAACCATAGTGTTATTAAGGAAAAAGAGTCCTGTTGAAATATTTAGACTTCTATTTTGATGTGAATAATATTTTCGAATAACGCAACATAGAATTAAATATTGCGTTAAGAGCTGAATGTCTGCGCGGGAATTTCTCGCTAACCGAGGTGCCCCCCCCCCCCTCACCCCTTAAAACCCATTCCCCGCGCGGTGGACGTTATTTCCCTGAAGGGTGATGTCAGATCCTGGGGCTCTGCTTTCTATCATGCTTGAAAAGGTAGCACTATGATTGGTAGATTACCGACTTCTCAACGTGAGAGCGAGACCCTAATCTTCCAGAGATTAGCTCCAGTTATAAATGGAGGGATGGCCACATTCGTGAAAGACCGTGAGGGACGTGGACAGTGAAGCAAGGTCAGCGTATATTATTGGCCAACTGGATAGCTCCCACGTATGCACAAAATTCATTAAAAAAAATCATCAAAAGAAAGGTAACCGCATCGGTGGCGTAGTTGGCTAACGCGCTTGTCGTGTTGAGCTCGACTGCTGAGGACGGGGAGATCGAGGTTCGAATCTCGGTCGGGTGAACTGTGGGCGTTTTTTCCTAGATGGTTTTCCACTCTCCCTCCACGCAAATGCGGGTTCACTTCCTCTAATTCAACCTTCCCAATTCTTAATCCATTAGAGTAATTAGTACTTAAAAGCGTATAACCCGAACGGGTAGTAAGACGCGGTGCTAAATATTATTATTATATTAAAAGAAAGGTATTCATAATTTCCAATACAGGGTGTATATTAACTGAAGTAAAATACTCTAGGGGCGTACTCCCATCGGCCAAACATTAATAAAAATTTTTTATAAACATGAGTAGAAACGCTTAATTCTAAAGTTATTAGAAATTTTCCTCAAAGATGTATTGGTCGTGGTGATCCATTAAATTGCCTTCTTGGATCACCATATTCGAACTCCGTGGATTTTTATCCCTGGATACATATTTTTAAGTCCATTGTTTAATCAATTCCTGTGGCTGATGTTGACATTTTAAGGTAGTGTATCTTAAATGAATGTGAGCAAATATGTAACAGCACAGGTGTACTCAACAAAGTAATACAAAGCATTAAACGTAGGCTTGGAGGATATATCGATGCAGGACGATACCATTTTTAACAATTTTTCTAACAAAATGTTCAAACTTGTGATTTTGTTTATTTTTATTAAACTTTGTCTTGTTTAATTGCATTGGTTCCTTTGTGATTGCTTATTTATTGCTTCATCCGATTTATTGCTTACTAATTGCTTCTTCTTTTGTATTGTTTATTAATTGAACAATAACATTCCTACTAGTTCAGAAACAAAGAGTTTCTAGACCCATGTATAGACCTATATGAACTTTACGTAATGTTTGGTCGATGGAAATACACCCCTAGAATATTTGACACAAATAATATACACCCTGCATAGAGAAAAAAACCACCTCTGTGGTTAGAACTCTGGATACAGATAAGGAAGCCCTGGGTTCAATCCCCGGCACTTCCAGATATTCTATGAAGCAAGAGCTCTAGAACGGGGTCAACTCAGGCTTGTGAGGACAAATGAGGAGCTACTTGGATAAAAATGTCAGCGGCTCCGTTCTAGAAAACAGAGATTAACGATCGGAGGATTCGTAGTGATGACCACATGACAACCTCTCTGCGCAGAAGTTGGCACTATATTCGCCCACAGATGGTGGCCGCTCTGTTTGTATGGCTTGATTATGTGCTGATGCCTTGGAATTATTAATATAAAGAGTTGATGTCGGTGCTCTTGGAGTAAAGTGCTCGGCTAAGGACCCAATATTTATAGGTTCAAACCTAGCTGAGTTCAATAGATTTTTACTTAGCGATAAAAATCCGCAGCACAACTTCCTTCGGACAGTCGAACAAAATCTTTAACGCTAACTTTGAAAAAAAAATATTTTTTTTCAACGTTAGCGTTAAAGATTTGGATCTAATGTAAATATAGATAGTGTTTAAATAATGGATATATATATTTTTTTCAATGATAACGGCTATATATAAATATATATATCTTTTTTCAGTGATAATGGCGATATATAAATATATCCGTTATCATTTAATATTAGGTTTGTATTAAAGTCATAAACCATTTCTTGTGTAGCCCCAGGAACTGACAGACAGAATTGAAAATTCCCGTTTCTTTCTCGCTACCTTACAGGTATAGAAAGCATTGTGATCACCAAACAGAACCATTTCGAGAGCTTGATGAATTGCGACGTTTCATGACCCCCCGAATCCGAAAAAGTGTTTTTTTGAATTTCCATTTGCCTGTGCCTCTGAATAGAGCCTAAAATTATTTTACCGATCGGGTTAAAACTTGGTATCTAAGATTTGCATAGGGTTCCCCTGAGGGGCTTCTGGAATTGGCTATCTTACCCTAAAATTAAGGGTACTTTACTGAAGGGTGAAAAGTGGATTTTTTTTTTTTCAAAAGCGGGTCAAACGATTTTGATTAAATTTTATTTATAAGCATTGATCAATATTACAAACAAAATGGCTACTTTCAATTTTTCGTCAAAATGACTTTAAGGGTTCGAGTACGATTCGTAACTTCTCTTCTTGTATCATAACTCCGTAAATCCTTAAGATATGAAATTACTTATCATTGCAAATATGTAGGTCTATTTATATTACAAATATTTTATTCGAAACCTATTTTTATAAAACTAATAATTTTCAGGCTGTGCGCAAATGTATCTATTTTTTAACTTTTCGAAAACTTAAGGTAAAGTATCGCAACCGTAAAAAAAAATCTAAACTGAGATGTTGATGGATATCGACGTTCCATGACCCCCTAACCCTAAAAAGTGTTTTTTGCAATGCCGTCTGTTTGTGTGTCTGTTTAACCCTAAAATTAAGAGTATTTTAATAAGAGGCAAAAAGAGAAAAGATAGTTTTTCTCAAAATAGGCTCTAACAATCTTGATTAAAATTCGTATCTCGACATTGATTAAGATTATAAAGAAAATGTATATTTTCAATTTTCCATGAAAATGTATTTTAGGGTAGTTTACATAAGTGGAAGTTTCCATATCTTCTCAACTATTTGAGATACTAAATAACTTACCATTGCTAAACTGTAGTACTATAAAAAATAAAAAAACGTATATATGAAATATATTTTTATAAAACCAATAGTTTCTGAGATATTTGCAAATATATTAATATAATTTTATGAGCTTTAGTTGTACAGAGATACTACTTAAATATTAACAAAATAATTCTCTTTTGCCATAGAGTAAGTAAATAAGTAAGTCTCTAAAAAGTTTGTTCTTTTTTCTTTATCTTCTTAGAGGAAATGTTTGTACAACAATGATCTATCTCTTCATTTTAGAATCAATAGTCAATATTTACCTTTTTTATTGGTCCAAATATACAAATGAGGACTTTTAATTCGTTAAAAATAAAATTATTAAATTTAAAACTGGAAGTCAGAAAGTGTTTTACCTAAGAAGAGTAGGTACAATTTTTGTTCAAGTTTGATAGTGTATATTATTTCGTTCACATATATTTCGAGTTTTAATATTTCCATTTTAAAACAATGGAATGAGATAGTCCGTGCGGAGTTCCATACCATTTATTTTTAATTCGGGGGCACAAAAAAGCCAAGATCCATTTTAATACATTCATTTATAATACTGTATCTATATAATAAAGTAAAAAGTGAAGTAGAAAGTCGTTTCAGCAGTCAGGATTGCGTTTCTGGCCTTTGAATTACCAAGCTGATGTTCTAAAAAAAGGAAAGTATTTTATTCTGTTCGCAGTTTTTCCAGCTGAAGAGTGTAACGTTATAATGAATCTGCCCTGTGTGATGTTGAAGATATATTTCACACTGCCTCACTTGTCACAGATGAGTAGGCATAAATAATAACGTTCTCGTAGAATGTTAATACAAGAAAATATAGAAGAAGAAAAATTGTCTTAAAAGGAGTTTCTTTGGAGGAAAAGTATTAAAATTTAAATAAATATGACGATTTTAACGAACTGAGACCTGCTTTATTGGCCACATGGTTTAAGGCATCACTCTGGTGTTAGACTAAACTACGGATGACATGGAGATTTGGGTTCGAATGCCGGTTGGATGTCCCGAAGAGATTTCTTTTTTTCCAAAATAGCTAAACACTCTCCCTCCACGCAAATTGCGGGTACACTCCCTTTAATATAACCTTCCTAGTTCCTAAAACCACTAGCGTACAATTCATTCACGAGCTAAGTTTACCTGGATGACAGCTCAAAATATTACTAGAAGTAATCCCTAATATATCACTACCCCAACAGCTGACATCTATCACTTTGGATGACTGTAATGAAAACAGATGGTAATATATTAATATGATTGTTAACCACAGTAATTTAGGCCAATATTATTTATATATTTATTTGAGGTCGGGCACAAAGTTAATTTATAGTTTTATTCCACTTTAAAAAAATATTCTCGCCACTTTCACAAAAACTTCTAACAAACATAGATTCAAGATGGCGACTGACGAATTTAAACCATCTGGTTGAACATGACGGTAAACAAGTTTTTTACAATGATGCAGACACGCAGTTGATGAAAATATTTTATTCAGTTAAATATTTAAAAAATACGATAAAATAACCATAAAATCATTTATTATATATAAAAAAATGACAAGTATTTTCTCTTTTCCAATTAAATACGATGCCTGTATTAAGGGGTATTGATGTGTGCACTATATCACACAAAATCAGTAACGTTCCAAAACGAAGAATAGGTAGCCTACTTTTAATTATGTTTAAAATATTGTTTCGAATTGGATAAAAAGAAATTATTCAAAAAAATGTAATAGTATTAGAAAACTTAAGTTTGCGTTATTTTAAATGTAATATATAACAGGTAATTAAAGATCTTTACATTTATAACAAAACAGTGATCTTTTACAAGTGTTGGCAAACCCAAAACCTAAACATGTGATTTTTGAACTGTCATCCAGGTAAAAACCTATCGTGAACAATCTGTAATTAGTATATATAAGCTATTACCTTAACGGTTAGTTAGACACGGTGCTGAATAAATGAATATATAAACATTAATTGAGAGTTGCGTATCTTGGCATATTGCCAGTGTACGTGGACCTAATTTAAACTGTACCTGTGAATTGTTCTCATCGTTCAGAATCAATGGAAATACAATTTTCATGTGAGGAGTGTAGAGCAGAACCTATGTATGATTAGTCAAATGGGGACTAACGGAACGAGAATATATCACAAGTACAAATTCAACAAACTCTATTTTTCTCGCCAACACTCCACGACACGACACTTAGAAAAAATCTATGTTCACACAATTCAATTAAGGGAATACATCCTTCAGCACATTGAATTTTTACGTGTTTTTTTGTGTGTCAGCATTAAAGTTGTCAGCTTCTTCAAGTGACACATTCTCATGCTGGGGCATTTCTCATCAGAATGTTGGTTTCGAAGTATCAAAAATATTGTAACAATCCTCAGTTATATCACAATTAAATCTTGTTGACCCTATGAAAAAAACTCCTTTGTGTTATCAAGCAAGTGAGCCAAACAAACTGAGCGGCCACCGTATATTGGCGAAAATAGGGCCAACATTTGTGAATATAATGTGTCATAAGATCAGCACAATGAATTATTATTATTATTATTATTATTATTATTATTATTATTATTATTATTATTATTAGCACCACGTCTTACTACCCTTTCGGTTTATACCTACAGTTTAACGGTGAATACGTACCATGGTGGAGGCCTGGCATTCCCCACATTCACAAGTTGTGATTAATACACGTCTTGTCAGAGGTGAAGGAAGGGTTTGGTAATCATGATAAATCTGTGGCGGGACTGAGGATTGAACCCCGGACACCCAGCACAGAAGTCCGACACCTTACACCTGGACCACCAGGTCACCCAGAACAGTTAACTTTATGTCCATTAATCTAATATTTATAGAACGTAGCCGTTACTCATTTGTCCTCACGAGTCTGAGTTTGGACTCGTTCTAGACCCACTGATTAACAGAACATTCTGAAAGCCCTGAGGATCGAAATCTGGATCTGTAGCTACGAATTATGACCACTAGACATATTACAAAAATAAGCCTTAAAAAAAATTTAGATCTATGTTTCTTACCAATTACCTTAATCTTAGAAATTAAACTTTTAGTGTGAAACGTCATCGAAAGTAGATCATTCTACCATTTCACACATGTTTTTAAAATTAAAAAAATACTTAAAAACGTTAGGTATTTAGTATAATTAAGATAGCAATCGGTTTGCGAGACAGTATCAATCGTTATCATGCCACACGGTTACAATGTTCTATGTCGTTTTCTGGAACTGCATATTTTATATCTATTATATATATATATATATATATATATATTTTATACTCCTTTCTACCTTCACCTACAACCACTCTTCCTCATGCAAATAAGAAAGAGGGGAAAGAAAACTACGAAGTTACTATCTCAAGGTAAAGAGGAAAGTTAGCTGTTAGTTCTCAAAATCTGAAAATTTTCTGCTGTGAACCTATCAACCAATTATTGTATTTGTTAGAACAAGGCTAAATCTATAGCCCTATTTATTCGAACTTAGTCTCTTAGATCAGCAAATATGCTTAAAATGTCGTTGAAAATAAGTTAATGTAATATATTCATACATTTATTTCTATCATTAGAACCCAAAATATACACCTTTTGAGGAAAAAGATCCATTTCGGAATATTTCGAGTTTATTTCGGCGTGAGCCATATTATGAAATAATGCATCGTAGAATTAAATATAGCGTTAGAGCAGAACTTCTTAGCAGAGATTTCTCTCTTATCGTGGTGGCTCCTTAATGCTATATTTTTCACCTCCATTTTGAGGCGAATTATATTTTAACATTTACAAGCCACCGCTAATTAATGCGGGATTACTGAAGCCCTGCAATGCGTCGGTGTATTCCGGTAAGCTGTTCTCTTAAACAAATAGGCATATTTCAAAGTTTAACTATTTAGTTTTTCTACTCCGACTTAATACCTTGCCAGACTCCACACATTTTAATTAGACTAATGGAGTAGGGATGAGAAATGTATGATATAAGGTATTTCATGGCAGAGCTAAGACGTGTTGCAGAAGTTTAGAAATCCCGGATTATTTAAGAAGTTATTTGATAATTATTTAGTATAGTTTTCAAAAAAAATGTAGACAAGAATTATAAAAATGCTTCTGACTTGTTAAAAAGATTTAAAAACGAACAAAACGAGACTTAACGCAAAAATTTGTACTTCTGAAATTAAAGAAAAATGCTATAAACCAAAATCTAGCATTACTCTATTAAATAAAGTCGTGCTTTTTTTTACATCACAACAGAACATTTTAAGATAATGTGGAATTGTTATCACACTTTTTTTTAAACACTTGAAACTTAAAATTACAAGTTTTTAACTGGTCATAATCTTCACCTAGATTTTGGGTAAAAAAAATTATTTAAAATACCATCAACCGCTTTGAGGCCGTGTGCCGTGTGGTCTAACGCGCTACTCTCGCAGTAGACTAGACTGCAGTTTACGGGGAGATCGAGGTTCGAATCTCAGTTGGGTTTACTGAGGGTGGTTTTCACAAAACGATTTTCTACTTTCCCTTCAAACAATTACGGGTACATTTCCTTGAAATATAACCTTCCTAAGCCTTAAAACCATTAACGTAATTAGTAATTAAGCGTATAAACCGAATGGGTAGTAAGGCGCGGTGCTCAAAAAGTAACAAATGTTATAAATAAAAAGTTGCCTGACATATTGTGTTGTTTATTTTTAGTATGTACAGTAATAGATTTACTTAGATTTATTTTTTCTTGACTTGTCATGAATGAGGATAGTGACTCAATTTTAGAACAAGGGCAACTCGTCCCAAATTGGGGCGTGGGTTACTCTCAATTCATGAAATTGCCCGTGTCTCGTGTTGAGCTGAAATTTGGGCAATTTGTGAAGATATCCATTGTTTTATTTCTTTCGTAAATTGGGTAACATAACAGTCACAGACAAATAATAGCTTACGTTAAACCAGTTGAGGTCGGGTTTATTTTAAATATTTATTTGCTTGTGGAGTTGTATGTACTTGATAAACTTTTTTAACACGATTGTTTCAGTTACTGTAAAAATAACTCTATATCCATTTTATAGAAATTATTAATCTTACTAATATTATAAATGCGAAAGTTTGTCTGTTTGGATGTTTGTTACTCAATCACGCCAAAACTGCTGACTGGATTCGAATGAAACTTTGTACGTTGGTAGAGTATGTGCTGGAATAACAAATATAACTATTCCCAACCTTTGATTTTACATTAATCTCACAATACTAATGTTTAAACTTTTAGTATATAAGACATATTATATATAATATTTCGTAGAAAACGAAATATACATTATTTAATTTATCAACTATTAATTTTTTTTAAGTTTTGATAAAAATTAAAAGATTGTATCAATTATTGCGGGCGAAGCCGCGACGGGTAAAAACTAGTAAACAATAATAGTCCCATAGTAAAATGGAGTCCATTAGATTTATATTCTTGGTTTTTTAGATGCACACTCATAATAATTCAAAAATATAGTCAAATACACTTACAAGAAACACATGTGTGGGTGAGCGCAGAGCGTTTTTTAATACCCGTCCGGGGTATCCGCGTATTTACACTATTGGATCAGGTGTAGGGAAGGTTGGATTTAAAGTATATACACCCGAATTTGTGTATGGATAGAGTGGGAAATAATTTAGGCAAAATAATCACAACTTGTGAATGTGTGGAATGCCAGGCCTCCACCGTGGTTCGGATCCCACGTTAAACTGTAGATCCTCCATTTCATCTCACAATCGACCTACCATTACACATTAGCGTTAGTGCGTAAAACCCGAACGGGTAGTAAGACGCGGTGCTAGTAATAATAATAGTAATAATAATAATTTAGGCAAAAAAATACAAAAACTCAGTACACCCGAATGTATGTTAATAATAAATCAAATTATTCTTCTTTCTTCAAAATATTTTGTGGAGGTGTGGATAAATTGTTTTTAGAACCGTGTCTTACTACCCGTTCGGGATATACTTGTGTACTAATTAAGTTAGTGATTTTAGGGATTGGTAAGTTTATATTTAGAGGAAGTGTACTTGTCTTTGTTTGGAGGGAGAGTGGAAAATTACTTTGGACAAATCAATCTTAGTACACCCGACCGAGACTCGAAGTCCTCGGCAATCTAGTCTACTTTAAGAGTGACGTCTTAGACCATTCGACCACTGAAGCGGGTAGGATGAATAGTTGATGTCAAAGTAGAAGTGACGGAGATTACATTCTCGGCGGAGCTCTGTATTCTTGGAGTAAAGTGTATGCCTCAAGACACTATGCTCGTGGGTTTAATGGATTAATGGATGGGTTGATGGATTTTTCTTGAGCGATAAAAATCCGGAACACAACCAACTTCTGAGAGGATGTAAAGCCATTGGTCCCATGTCGATTGTGATATGTAAAAGAACCCTGGAAGGTAGGGGAAAATGCTTTTTCCATCAAAATTGATAGTAACCTATCATTCTCGTGTGTTCTGACATAATCAGACGATTCATAATGAACACACCCGCGTCGGTGGAGTAGTTATCTAACGCGCTAGTCGTGTTGAGCTCGACTGCCAAGGACGGGGAGATCGAGGTTCGAATCTCGGTCGGGTGAATTGGGGGTGGTTTCTCCTAAATGGTTTTCCACTCTCCCTCCACGCAAATACGGATTCACTTCCTCTAAATTCAACCTTCCCAATTCCTAATCCATTGACTTAATTAGTACTTGAGCGTATAACCCAAACGGGTAGTAAGACACTAAATAAGATGCTAAATTTAAAAAAAAGGACACGTAAATACCTCAAATAAATTAAATTAAAATAGCTCTACTTAAGGCCGGTTTCATATTCAGACCTAGAACGCCTCAATTGCGGTGCAATACTAAATCAATCTAACTGGAGCAGAAGGGAGTGGGCCACTTTAATATGTGAAACTGGCGCATTCCATTAGAGTTTAGGAATATATCGTCCTGTATTTAGTATAGCATCGCACTTGAGGCGTGCTAAGTCCGACTATGGAACTGGACCTAACACTTAAATATTCCAAAGCTTCACACCCCTCTATTAAACAGAAAAATAAATGGTTTACTAGAAGTTTTTCCTTATGAAACATCCTGTGATGTGGTGATAAAATGGATAGCAGGCCACGTCGCCTCTCATGTGTTACGTGATGACGTGAGAACAGACAACTAGAAAGGTGGAAAGGGTAGAACTATGATAAATGTTAAAAGAGAGGGAGGTCCGAAAGCTCAAACAAGAGGAAAGTTTCCGATGAAAGTTTCCCTTTTCTATACACCCAAGTTTCTCAAGGTGCACGGTTTCAAGAGGAAGTATCGTTCAAAACTTTCAAGACAACCGGCAAAAACTACTTCATTAATCAAAGGTGATTTCTCTCTCTCAATTTCTCTCTCTTAAGTGAAGGTGAATTGCCCAATTAGGGTAGCGTTTCGATACATTTCTGACCAAACAGAAACTATGGCGCAATATAAATATATTATTTGGTGTTGATTTTGTAAACTATTTTCCGTTGTGTCTTACTACTCGTAAAGGTTGCATGCATACGTATTAATTACGCTAACTGATTACCAAACCCTTCCTTCACCCCTGACAAGACGTGTATTAATCAAAACTTGTGAATATGAGGAATTCCATGCCTCCACCGTGGTTCGGATTCCACGTTAAACTGTAGGCCCTCCATTTCATCTCACAATCACCCTACCATTACGCAGTAGCGTAAGTGCGTATAACCCGAACGGGTAGTAAGACGCGATGCTAATAATAATAATAATAATAATAATAATAATAATAATAATAATAAAGCTAATGGTATAGAGACGAGGACACTAGAATTTGGAGTGAATGGTCCAGTATTTGAGTGTCGAAATAGAATTAAATCATTTGGAAATATACACCTTAAAACACACTAAAATGGGGCTTTCAAACCTCAACCTTCCCATCACACACCAACAAACTTGATTGAACTGTATTCAATTCCATTTCATTTATTTGAGATATTTAACGTGCAATTTCTGAATTGATTGCTTATTTCAGCACATGACTTATAAACTAACTTAAATCTAAGACAGATATTCTCAAGCCGTTAATTCATCACTGCGAAAGGGGAAATCCATATTTCAACCATTATAAAGGCTTCGGACATGCCTGGAATCGAACCCGGGACCCTTAACTTAGTAATTATATTAAAATGTTCAAAACCCACCAGTTAATCTAGAGGATAAATATGAGAAGATAATTATTGTACTATATTAGCCAGTAATTAATCCAATGAAGAACATTTGTTTGGAAATAAATCTTATTTTTACTCGAAATGTTTTTAAATGTCACAAATAGTTTAGAGATTTGTTAAAATCTTAACTACTGAACAACATTTTTTTTTTGCTATTAATTTTACAGGCACTTAATAATAAGAAGGATTAATTATTGTAGTTTGCGACTTCCTAGATTTATTTGTGTTATGGCAAGAAGCGTTATATTAGTGTCTATAAGATCATTTTGAACGTAAATTATATGTTGGATTAGCAATTTTGTAATGGAATGAAAGAATTCTGTCTCAAGTGTATAAATAATACGTTTATTTACTAAACCTCTAACAAATAATAAAATAATAAATATATTTTGGAAAAGTGTGTTGAGATAGTATTTCTCATATAGAACAAATACTAATACATTTTATTTCTACTAAAATATCAATAGGTTATTATTTTTAAAAACAAATTAATTCAGAAAATTGACTGATACGTAAACAACTAATCTCGTTCACGGGATATCAGTAGGCCATATTGCTCGTTAGCCCTCTAAACCTTACGAAATTATGTTTACATTATGTTATTATATAACAAAAAAATATTTATATATGTGTTATAACGCTAATTACACGGTTACCGTAAAATAAACCTAGCCCACCAAGCACAAATAAATTAACATTGAAAAAAATAAGTAGTTCTAAACGTCACCTATTAATATTTAAATGACGTCATAGATATTGAAGCGTGGTGAAACTATGGCCATAAATCAAAATTTCATGCTCGTAAATATTTACGTTCATTTGTGTGTTATTTGTTTTGTATAGTATTTTTAGTTTAGTTTTAATCGAATAGCTTAAGAAAACTCTTGAAACTTTACTAAATTATATAATAGTTTTATTATAATATTCTATTTTATTATCATTAAGGACCACCTCTGTGTTCTAGTGGTCAGAGTGCCTTGCTTCAAATACAGAGGTCCCAACCGGGTTCGATCTATGGAGCTTCTAAAATTTATTTTTGAATCAGTGAGTCTAGAACGGGGTAAAACTTAGTCTTGTGAGGACCAATGAGGATCTACTTGAATAAAGAAGTAGCAGATCCGGTTTATAAAACTGAAATTTATGGATGGAGAGCTCATTGTGCTGACCAAATGACACCCTCCCTCCACAAATGTTGGCACTCTAATTGGACACCACCGCGGGCACTTTGTCGGTATAGCTCGCTTAAGACATCAAAACATGGATACATAAATAAAACTAAGAAAATATTCTTTATTGTTTCTATATGAAGTGAACTACCCTATGTGGATGCTTATTTGAATAAAAGAGTAAAGCTCTCTCAATTGATTTAGAATGCTTTATATTTTTGTTTGTATTTCCGAGGGAAGGTTATATTTTCATGATTTCCCTCATCCTACTTTTCTTAAATTCCCTATAATTTTAATTCTACGTAGAACACATAACTGAAATTATTTGGTACGAATAAAAATAAAACATATATTATTTTATGATGTGAATATTATTTTAAGTTAGGAAATGTTATTGTATTTATAAATCAAGACGAACATCGACGTAAAATTTAATATGTTTGTTTGGTTAGTTTTGACGAGGAGAGCTTTTTATCTATTAGGTTAATACTTTCTTAAAACCATTTATACGTTGTAGTTTTTTTTATCACGTCGTCTTACTTCCCGTTCGGGTTGTGCGCTTATGTATTAATTACGCTAATGGTTTTTAGAGATTAGGAAGGAAGTGTACCCGCAATTTCGTGGAGAGAAGAGTAGAAAATAATTTTGGGAAACGACCTTACGCCTAAGCGACACTCGAATCTTTATCTATCCGTCATCGGAAGTCTAGTTTACTGTGAGAGTAGAGCGATAGATCACGTGGCCAACGAAGCGGGTCCTTGTGTTTTAATTTTCCAAATATTTTTGTTTGTTTTACCTTTGTTTTAATGTACACGAAATGTGTGTTTATTTAAATTAATGTTAATATCTATAGTATACATACTATGCGCTCTGAAAAAAATAATTAAAGGATTAACAATTATTTGGAGAGATATTTCAATTCCAATTAATATTTTTTTCCTTCTATTTTTATTTTTTTAGTTTGATCATAAATGTAAAATAAATACTCATAAATATGAAAATAAGGCTATAAAAATACCACCGAATCAAATTAATAAACTGTCACATCATATGGCTAAAATCTTGTAGCAACAAAGTATAAAACAATTCTTCTACGTGTTACGAGTATAACATTTGCACATAGATCGAAAAAAAAAAGTTTCAGAGATGTCTTCAGTCTTTTCAGTCATGGGAGGAGACTTTTCAAAAGTTTGTCAAGAATACGTGGTGATGTTTTCTTCTAACCCTTTCGTTTATCCCTCCACCAATCCCCTTCCTACCACTGTCACAGTCTTTAGCTCTATCAACAAACTGAATAATGTATAGAGACGTGCAAATACTCGCGACTTATAAAAAAAACCATGTAGACGCGTCAAGAAAGTTCAAGGCTATAGTTTAGCTCTGGAGGGCAGAAATAGAGTAAAATAACATTTTAACAAAGCAGCGGTATAAGGTTCGATTTTCTCACGCTAGACTATATTGCCGACGACGGTGAGATCGAGTTTAGAATCACGGTCGGGTGAACCGAGGGCACAGAGAATGTCTGTGACCGAGGGTAGTTTATCCTAAATGGTTTTTCCACTCTCGCTCCACATAAATTCGGGTACACTTCCTCTGAATAAAACCTTCCTAATCCCTAAAACAATTAGCGTAATTAGTACATAAGCATACAAACCGAACGGGTAGTAAGACGGGGTGTTAAAAAAGTTCACCCGCCTTGGTGGCGTAGTTGGCTAACGCGCTAGTCGTGTTGAGCTCGACTGCTGAGGACGGGGAGATCGAGGTTCGAATCTCGGTCGGGGGAACTGAGGTTGGTTTTTTTCCTAAATGGTTTTCCACTCTCCCTCCACGCAAATGCGAGTTCACTTCCTCTAATTCACCCTTCCCAATTCCTAATCCATTAGCGTTTGTTTACTCCTAAATGAATTCAAAAGACACCAAGTGGGATACCATTAAAAGCCCCGAATTTATATCCGAGGGCGATTCAAATCAATTGGTGAAAATGTAAAGCTTAGTTCATTTTTAACGACGTCTTAACTCATGTGAGCTAGATTAAGCTTTTCTCTAGAAACAAATGCAGTGGTTTGTTATTACTGTCGCAACAAAGGAATCTAAATTATTTTGAGGATTATTATTTTTGTGGGCTGTGAAGCGTCAGAGCTGCGTTCCCATGAGAAATATCGTAGTGCGAGGATTTTTAACCTCGAGGAAGGAGGGACCTGGACCTTTTTATGGAGCTTAAAGGCATGCGAGGTGCGAAGGAGTTATCGTGCACTGTAAATGTTCACCCCACCTGGGTTTAACGTCTCCGAAACCGTAATGGGAATAATAAAATCGAATGTGGGCTATATAGTTAGTTACATACAGTCTGTTTAGATAGAAATTAACTCTTTTTTAATCACCACGTCTTACTACCTGTTCAGGCTATATCCATGCATTTTTTAATAATCTATTTGAGGTATTTAACGTGAACTTCCTGAAAAGACTGAATGTTATCAAAGCACGACAATTTCCATGGGCGTGCGTGAACGGAACTACCAATTCTTCCAGGAAAGGTATTTTCACATACCTTCCAGGTTTATTTTACATCCCACAATCGACATTGTACCGACGTCTTTACTTCCCCTCCGAAGGAAGTTGTGCTACGGATTTTTATCGCTTAAGAAAGATTCGTAGACCTCGACTAGGTTTGAACCCATGAACATCGAGTCTTGAGATGAGCACTTTACCCCAAGACCACTGAAGTAGATTGAAGGTAGGCCTATATACATAATTATTCTAATGGAGTATCGACTGCTGAGGACGGGGAGATTGAGGTTTGAATCTCGGTCGGGTGAACTGGGGAGGGTATTTCCTAAATGGTTTTCCACTCTCCCTCCACGAAAATGTGGGTTCACTTCCTTTAATTCAACATTCCCAATTCCTAATCCATTAGCGTAATTAGTACTTAGAGCGTATAACCCGAACGGGTAGTAAGACGCGGTGCTAAATAATAATAAATTCTAATGGAGTAGGGATGAGAACGGAAGCATTTTAGAGGTTATAAAACCACATTTGAGTGAAAAGAGAGTGTAAAACAGTTTTGGAAATACTACACTCAGTAGACCCAATTGGGGTTCGAACCCCGATCTCTCCGTTATCAGCAGGACGGTTTAACACGAGAGTGAAGTCTTTTAGAACATTCGGCCACTGAAGCGGATAATATATTTTTTTGACAGTCATAAAAGTTATTAAAACAAGTTTTATCTATTCATACATCAATTCATTTGATCTACATATGACCCTTTTGATAGGTATTATCAACACCTATAAAATAACACTAATAATATAGTAAAATCTTATCACTGTTGATCGCAAAAAAATTATGATTGTATTTTCTAAATCCTACTTTAGTTTTTATATTGTACAACATTACATTTTATGAAAAATAAATATCCTAAAGCTTTCAATTTTTTCAAATTTATTTAGAAAAATTATTAATGAATTAAACTACTCTTTTTTTAATCAACAATAACATAACATAAATTTATCGTCTCATTCTTTGGGAACCCCTACCCTAAATTGTGCCCTTTTGTACATCCTGTGCCCTGTCTTGTTTGGATGATTCAGAAATAAGTTTCCACTCCCCTATAAGCCCTGGTTCTTCTTTTGATTCACTTCTCCCAAGGTCAAAGTTGAGCAAAGGATTCTAGGGTTCAGTGTCACCCAAATGTCATATCGTTTTCCTTCCAGTCATGTTTCTTCAAGAAACTCTTCGGTATAAGAAGTAACCTAAGTGCAAAGTAGTTTGCAAGCTATATTTTTTATTTAAAAAAATTGCACGGTGATGATTGTCAGTTACCTCTTGCAGATTTGTTATTTTTGTCAGACTAAAGTATTTATAATAGTAAAGATTTAGATAAACAGGACAGTTATAAATGTTTTTAAAACAATGTTAAGATAGTAATACGTGAAGTTATATGCATCTGTCACTTTGGATAATACATGCACACACATACATACACACACACACACACACTCACACATACACACATACATAGATATCTAATAACACCTACCTGTTCATATAGCTAAGTCCAAACTCAATAACTTTATTAATTGTAGTACTATCTATCAGAAAGTAAAATAGTATCAATATTGACAGAAAAAAGAGTTTTTTTTAAAGTTCCTTTGTACCAAAATCACACTATATATACACTTTTTAATTGCTTTTTTTCAATTAAAATAAAAAGTGATAAATACTTTTAACTCTAGTTTAAATAAAGACAGTAAAAGTAAATACTTTAAATAATTTTTATTTATTAGAAATTGACATGTTTTTGGAATCTACACGTCCCATACTGTTGGTTGTACTATCCATAATAACACGAGGAAGGCAAATTTTAATTAAATCCAAATATATAGATGACTACCCGCTTCAGTGGCCAAACGGTCTAAGGCAGGAGTCCCAATTATTTTTGATTGCGGTCCGTTTTAAAAACTCAACATACTATTGCGGTCCAACCAAACTTTTTTAACATTGACTCAAGTTCAAGCCTTACAGAGCTATACTAATTCAAAAACGTGACTTTCTTTCTTTTCTTTTAATTATTTTACTTATTTATTATTCCTGTCCTTTCAATTCATACTACCCGCCCATCACGTAAATAGCATCATTTCTTCTGTTTATCGCTATCTAGTCAAGGTCCTTCTGGTGTAAGGCCTCACTCTCATGTTAAACTGGTTTGCTGATAACGGGGATGTCGGGGTTCGAATCCTGGCTGGGTCTACTGAGGGTGGGTTTTTCCTAAACAATTTCCCACTCTCCTTTGACGCGAATGAAGGTATATTATCTCTAAAATGCACCCTTCCTCATCCCTAACTCATTAGAGTAATTAATATATAATATGGGTACAACCTGAAAAGGTAGTAATATGCGGTGATGAATATACATATTTAATATATATATATATACATATTTTATTGCTGCAATGTAAATCGAACTTTTTTAATAATAATAATATTTAGCACCACGTCTTACTAGCCGTTCGGGTTATACGCTTTAAGTACTAATTACGCTAATGAATTGGGAAGGTTGAATTAGAGGAAGTGAACCCGCACTTGCGTGGAGGGAGAGTGTAAAACCATTTAGGANATCACATTTTATGTGGAGTAACTTCTTTTCAAGATTAATAATTATAATAATAATATTTAGCACCGCGTCTTACTACCCGTTCGGGTTATACTGCGTGGAGGGAGAGTGAAAAACCAATTAGGACCCCCCCCCCCACACAGTTCACCCGACCGAGATTCGAACCTCGATGTCTTCGGCGGTCGAGCTCAACACGACTTGAGCGTTAGCCAACTACGCCACCGAGGCGGGTCACTTTGAATATTAAAAAGTGATTTTTTTACATATGTCAAGAAAGCTTTATTGATGGAGAATATATGGTATTCCAGTACTACATTGAAACTGAGGAGTATTGAATGAAGGCGTCCTTTTCCTCTCTTATCATTGATATGAGGAGGGACTCGTGGTATATGGAGTGTTATTCTTAATTCAAGGGTGTGAGGAAGGCCCAGAGAATCTGTGAGTTTCTCCAAGGCATTGGTAGGAGTGAATGATGAAACATAGTGTTTATTAAACTCTTTTTTTCAACATTACGCTTTCTTGGTGCAGCTGAAACAAAATATTTAATAAACTTCTTTTTTTTCAGCTTTAACCTTTCCTGACGCAGCTGCGAAATTCTCGTCTCTTTTTTTTTCCATCGTCAGTTTTTTCTAGTGTAATGTTATACTTGAGGAAAAGTGTTTGCTATAGCAAATTTCTAAATGGCTAAGTTTCTCACTTGTGCTAACGTTTATTAAATTGTCCTATTTACACAGAAATAACTTGAAATCAGGAGAAGAATTATTATTTCCAATTATACGAAGCAAAATGTTGATACAAGGTTCCAACGCTACCGTCCAGTTTTCATAAGAGGGACTTTTATATGATGTACATAATTTTTTTTACCGTTAACATTGGTAACATTTTTCTACATTATTGGTGTTATTTTATAGGTATATAATATCTATCAAAAGTAACAGCTGCAGACAACATGACGTGAGGTATTACAAAGTGAACATATATCAAGTACATTTTTACCTGTCAGTTTCTTATTAACACTGTATTTGATAATTGTATTTCAATCATTTATTTAAAGGGGGTATTTGATGAGTCGTGGTACATATGTTACTTTAGTTAACTAAACAATGTACAGTAGGGTCTCTATAGTCCGACACGTCCAGTAATCCTACATGAAACTATCGTGTTACGGCTTGTCGAGGTGTGCGACAGAGAAAGAATGAGGTATTCAGTACAGTACTGTCAGTCACTATAACATTTCCTAATGATGATTAACAGAGAGATCGTCCTAGATGTTTTAGATGACAATGATGAGGAGTCAGAGAAACCAACTGTTCAACAAGTTTATACCGTATGGCATAGTAAAATAGTAAATGCATTTAATACATGTGTCATGTCATGTGGGTCGAGGAAAACGACGAAGTAGCTGCTGACGTACTGGTTTTAAAAACAATGCAAGAACATGTTCTGAAACTGTCTTTAAAAATAATATAAGAAACATGTTCTGAAACTGTTTTTAAAAAGACTCCCAGAACATGTTCTGAAACTGTCTTTTAAAATAATATAAAAACATGTTCTGAAACGGTATTTTAAAATATTACAAGAACATGTTCTGAAACTGTATTTTAAAAAGACTGCCAAAACATGTTCTGCAACTGTCTTTAAAAAGACTTCCAGAACATGTTCTAAAACTGTCTGTAAAAAGACTGCCAGAACATGTTCTGCAACTGTCTTTAAAAATACTTCCAGAACATGTTCTGAAACTGTCTTTAAAAATAATATAAAAACATGTTCTGAAACTGTATTTTAAAAAAGATTGCCAGAACATGTTATGAAACTGTATTTTAAAATAATATAAAAACATGTTCTGAAACTGTATTTAAAAAAAGACTGCCAGAACATGTTATGAAACTTTCTTTAAAAAGACTTCCAGAACATGTTCTGAAACTGTATTTTAAAATATTACATGAACATGTTCTGAAACTGTATTTAAAAAAAGACTACCAGAACATGTTCTGAAACTATCTTTAAGAGAAAGATAAAATAGTTCATTATGTAATACAATGATATTGAAGATGGACTTAACAACTGTCTGCTGTACATTTTTTTCCCCCTTCATTTGGTACTTTGTACAGTACCCTGTATTGTGTGATTAGTTTTGCTAATTTGGTTTACTAATAAACCAATTGATTTGTTCTTGTAGTTATATTTTTTATTCAAAATCCAATAATTTGGCAATCTCCAGTATTTGACCACAGTCTATCCAATATACGTCGGATTACAGACACCCTACTGTAGTTTTAAACAAATGGAAAGCCTTATTTATGTGCAAGTTTACATAGGAATATTTTTCCCTATTATTGACAAGCATTGCTATATTTACTCAAGTGTGGTTGCCCACTTTGCACTAGTTTTTTTTTTCTTTCAACTTTAGTCGTTCAGTTAACTCAAGTAACTAAATAATAACCGTTGACGGTCAAACTCATAATAACACTTAACGACCACTCCAAGAAAGTTAATATTGTTCCCAAGACACCTCTCTTATACAAAGTTGTTGCATTGCACAGTGCACTCCTATTAAGGGAATACAATAGTGTACTTAAACATGATTAGGTGAGCGGACATCACTCCTTATTCTAATATACGAGGCCTGGGTTCAAACGCTGAATAGTTCCTCTTATTCGTTTTAGCGTCGCGTCTTATTACCCGTTTGGGTTATACGTACATGTACTAATTACTCTAATATATCTGCAACAAATAAGGTTGAATCTTAAGGAATTGTCCCCATATTTGCGTGGATGGATAGTAGAAAGCCGTTTAGGAAGAAAGAAACTCAGTACACCCGGATGGAATTCGAACCCCGAACTTCTCTTCATAGGTAACCCAGTCTGTTATTAGAGTGACACCTTAGACCAAGGGTTAACAATTGGTCGATCTAGAGATAATTTCCAGCCGATCGTGTAAGAAAACTACACCGTCGTTATAAAACGATATTTCAGACTTCTATGGTAGCAAACATATCAATTACTTTCAAATAATATTTGAGTTATCCAAATAAGCATACCCCGCTTTGATGGCCGCGTGGTCTAACGCGCTACTCTCTCAATATACTGGACTGCCGATAACTGGGGGATTAAGGTTCGAATCTCGGTCACGTGTACTTGAGTTGGTTTTACGAATTTGTTTTAATTTGTCCCTCTACGCAAATGCGGCTACACTTTAAAATAATCTTCATAATCCCGAAAACCATTAGTGTAGTTAGTACATAAGCGTATAAGTCAAACGGGTAGTAAAACGTGATGGTAATAAAAAATAGATCACTCTTTATCGGCAATACCATAAAAATGTTTCACATGAATATGTACATATTATTTATTCCATATTTTTTGTATAAGGTTTAGAGGAATGATTGTAAGGAATAAATATAAAATGTGTGTATATATGTGTATACACATATATACACACACATCTTACATATATACCCACACATCCACACACACATCTAGGTTTGGAATCAGGGGAGGGGGTCAAAGGGCCCGTTGACCCCCCTGTGAAAGTTAGAAAATTAATACAAAACATAAAATGAAAGTTCAAATTTTAGAATGAAAATACAACAAAAATAAATCATACAATTTGTTATATTTTTATGCGCAGACACCTTTTAAGCCGGGTCCACATGTGCGTTATTCATTCACGTTTATTCACAGTTTGAAATGACTCACGCAAGTGAGGAAAAAATATTAGTTTTCATGTACGAATTTGTCGCGCATAGCGAGTAACGAACATTGTTCCTCATTGAGACGGTAGACCATCACACATCAAAGAAGACTTATAATCACCTGAGAGCAGTTCACCCCCGAATACTGAATATAGAGTATGTGTGGACAGCAGGAACGTCAGAACTGTGGGGGACTATGACCCCCTGAAAATAATTTACCCCTACCTGGAATAAATTCCCCCTTATATATATTTCAAATCCTCAGATATTATCGAATATGAAGCTGAAATATGGCCTTAAATCAAACTCCAAATGACTTCTAGATACATTCTATTGTCAAAAATTTGTCGGAGAAAATGCTTAAATTAACTTCTATACCAAAGGCATCTGACTGGCAGAAAAAGTCAGGGGAGGAAAGCTTTAAATAGCTGCTAAGGTCACCCAGATTTCAAAAATGTCTACTGAAGCACAACTCCAAATGGTTTCTAGATGCATATCATTTTGAAGATTTTTCTGTGGGGACCACCTAAAATAGCCTAGTTTCTGAAATAATTAAAATTTTCTCGATGGAAGACCCCTTCAAAGATTATCTTCTAGAGGTATCTAACTATGATAAGAAATTAAGGTGAGGATCAATCTAAATAGCTTCGAGGGGCATCCAAGTTCCAATTATTTCTAGATGAGGAACACTTTAAATGGTTTATAAAATAATCTATATATAAAGAATGTTAAGGTGAAGACTACTCATAGCTTCTAGAGTGAACCATTTTTCAAAAACTTGTTGAAGGAGGGCAACTCCAAATAGTTTATAAAAACTATCCGATTTTAAAAAATTGGAGAGGATGATTATAATTTAAAACATATATAAAATTAAATTTGAATAGGAAACTATTAAATGGCTTCAAACATAAATCTAACATTGTAAGTAACTATGTTGTTTATAATTATGACCCTCCACCCCCTATAAAATTACCTGAATCCGCCCCTGCACACATCTTATATTTATTCCCGAGGATCATTAAAATCCTTATAATATATATATATATATATATATATATATACATACAACCCATCAAAGTTTCCATGATCATCCTTCTTTACTCCACTTTGTCCACCTTATATATATATATATATATAAGGATGATCACGTAACCTTAGATAAGTTAATTAGTAAATCATTAGTAAATCAGGACCCAAACAGGTTGCCAACCACTGCCTTAAACCCTCCAATCCAGATTCGGACAACTGGGCGCCAGTGTGAAAACATAATGATTGCTTTTTTACGTCCATATTAATTTTTGGAGTTGTTTAAAAATAATCACAATAGAAAAACCTTAATTTTGTATTTATAAAGTTAGCGTGGCCTTAAAAATGTGTTTGAATTGTAAAATAATTAAAGTTAGGTTAGGTTAAGTTAGGTATTTTTCCTGTTTTTTCATGTGTTTGGATTTTAAAATTTCTAAAATATCAAGAAGTCTAACTTTATAAATACAAACAGATTAAATAATGGATATTTACGTAAAAAAAACAATCATTAAGTTTTTACACTGGCGCCCAGTTGTCTCGGCGCCTAGTCTTACCAGCACCCAGTTGACCTAGACCGCATCCGATCACCGAAGCGCGTTACCAGATTTGTTTTTATGTTACTCGATACTCGCGTTTAATTTTCTTATTTTCCTTTTTTCACCCCGCTTTAGTACACGTTCGTGTTGTACGCACACATTAATTACGCTAATGAAGTAGGTATGAGGAAGGTATAAATTAAGAGTAAAATAGCTAGTATTTGAGTATAGGGGTAGGGGGGAAACGTTTAGTAAAAACTACCTGACCGGTACTCGAACGCCACTCTCCCCGTACTCAGCATTTAATCTAACAAGATAGTGACGCGTTAGACCATGCGTTCACCGATGGGGGTTGGCAACCAGTAACAGCACTAGATGGTAAGACTAAACAGGGCTTAGGAAGATTTCATTTTAATTATATATAGTTCTATTTAGGTCTTAAATAACTTATTATTTACATTCAAAGTCTGGCCTTTAAATCACAAAGACTGATAAAAAATAAAGTTTAGGACCGAATATTATAAAAGCCTTTCGAATAAAATAATGTAGTGTATGACAAGAAGTATACATCATACAACACGGGGATAAATATATTACTTTACTTACTCTGAGATAAATATCTTTTTCCATTATTTATTAGTCAGTGACCTTTTTTTTAAATCCTTTAATGTTAAGAAATTTCCTTTTTACAAAGGAAAGAAAAGAGAGAAATTTCTTACTATCTCGGTTTCTATTCATTTTCTTGGCTGTGTTTTGACAGCCAGTTGATAAAATCTTTATAGCTCTTGACATGATATTCCTTACCATTGCATGCACATACCCATACAAGCTTTCTTGGACCTCGGGTCAGTGGAAATGTGTCATTGGACGATTAAATCAACCCGAAAAAAATTGATATGACACATTTCAAATGTCCAGAGGATCATTATATATTTATAGTAGTGTTTCTTTATATCTAACAAAAATACGAAGTATTAGAATTATAAGTTCTAAAGAAAATAATGTGATATTTAATTTTTCACGACTCTTTGGAGATAGAAAGTATTGTGATTGTTAAAAATATAGAATTCGATATTTTGATGAATGTTGACGTTTCATGACACACTGAACCTGAAAAAAAATTCCTTGCAATACCATCTATCAGTCTGTCTGTTTGTTTGTCTGTTGGTCTGTCTGTCTGTCTGTATGTTTGTTTGTCTGTCTGTCTGTTTGTCTGTCTGTCTGTCTGTTTGTTACTGTCACTGGAACAGAAACAATTTTTACCGATTGGGCTAAAACGTAGTATCCAGAGTTATTACAAGGATCCCCAGAGGGGTTTTGGAATTATCTATCTAACCTTTAAATTAATGATGGTTTATTTAAGAGCATAAAGAAAGATTTATTTTTTCCAAACTCAGCTTTTAAAGTTTTGATTAAATACGTATCCATACAACAAAATGGCGAATTTAATTTTTGCGGATAGAAGAGGTAATTGAAGATAAGGGAAAGGGTCAAGAAATAACGATAATAATATGATATTGGAACAGTGTGGTGGGGGTGGTAAGGTGAGTGAATATATATTGGCTAGTACGGCCTAAGAGGACTGACTGAAATACGAGAGCGACTGGTAGAATTGTGTGAGAGTCTTGATCTTTGTATTGCCAACACCTGGTTCAGGAACCATCAATGACCACCACCACCAGGGTTCTTCCATGAATAGACAAGTAACAGATATACTTCATTCAAAACAATGCAACGATTCAAAAACGGCGTTAATATGACTCAAAAACATTCCGGAGGGGATGGTGATACAAACCCCAACTTGCTTGTGTCAGATATAAGAACACAACTGAGATGTTAAAAAGTAACAACTTATAAGGAAGTGGGATGAGGCAAAAATAAATAATGAAAGATGTGAAGCATGGGAGGAAACGTTAGAGAAATCAAATCACATTGTGGACGTCTCAGGGGACTGGGATATCAGCAAATGTTAAGGACGTTAGAAGAAGAAGAAGAAATCAAAGAAGTACAAAGAAGAGGAAATAAGGAGTGGAGTAATTGCCCAAATATTTAAGACTATATAATATGGACATAGCAAAAGAGTTTAGAAACTTTGACATTCAAAACAATGTCTTATGGGCATATAAAGAAAGTCAGAAACTCCTGACTTTCAAAACTATGTCTTATAGACATAGAAAACCAAGTTAGAAACTCTTGGAATTCAAAACTATGTATTATGGACATAGAAAACAGGTCAAAAACTCTGACATTCAAAACTGTGTTTTATGGACATATAAAAACATGTCAGAAACTCCGACATTCTGAATCATAAAAACAGTTCAGAAACCCCAACATTCAGAACTATAAAAACAGTTCAGAAACTCCGACATTCAGAACTAGAAAAACAGTTCAGAAACTCCGACATTCAGAATCATAAAAACAGTTCAGAAACTCCGGCATTCAGAACTATAAAAACAGTTAAGAAACTCCGACATTCAGAATCATAAAAACAGTTCAGAAACTCCGGCATTCAGAACTAGAAAAACAGTTAAGAAACTCCGACATTCAGAATCATAAAAACAGTTCAGAAACTCCGGCATTCAGAACTAGAAAAACAGTTAAGAAACTATGACATTCAGAACTAGAAAAACAGTTAAGAAACTATGACATTCAAAACTATGTCTTATGGACATAGAAAAACAGGTCACAAACTCTTAAATTCAAAACTATGTCTTCGGAATATATTAAAACAAGCCAGAAATTCTGAAATTCAAAACTGTGTCCTATGGAGAGAGAAAAACGGGCCAGAAACCCTAATATCAAAGGCTATTCATAAGGACATCGTGAAACAGACAACAAAGACCCTATCAAAAATGCTAGATCTAAAATCATAGTCTCAAACATAACATCATCTGAGTCGAGGAGGAGAGACCAACAGGTCAAACATCGTGACCACAGCTTGTAAGTCTACTAGTCCTCGAAGACTTCTAAGATGTTCCTACGACAAGTCATCGAATAAATACAAAATATGAAGCGAGGGGTCGTGGTTTCACCGTGAGTTTATATCTGCCACATATTATTTGAATTTATTAGTTCTTGGATTAATAGTGATAATCATAATTAAGGTATTTTTGAGTGTTGGTGCTAATGGGTAATTAGCAAGTTACAATGTCACATTCTAGGGCTGTTACAAGAACAGTGCTGAAGAGAATATACAACTAATTAGAGAAGAAGGCAAGAGGATACAGCTTTGCTTTTTAAAATATAAGAGCGACAAGAGATACTGTTGAGAATGCTGGCAGAATGAGTGTGGAACGTGAACAGAGAAATATTTGTTTGTTTTATTGACTTGGAGAAAGCGTTTGCTCCAGTGGACACAAGTGGGCTGTTGAAGATTTTGAGTGACATTGGTATAGATTGGAAGGATATAAGACTGATAAAGAAGCTGTACACAAGACAGAAAATGGTGGTGATAGTGGAGGAGAATTAAACGGTAGATTGGCAGAGATGTGTGACTGGGATGTTGTATGTCAGCAGTGATCTTCAATATATACGCTGAAAAGCCTATGAAGATGGCTCCAGAAAGGTATAAGGAATTGTAATAGGCGGAAGATGACTAAAAACCATTAATTACGTGTACGATCAAGCGTTGTTGGTAGACTCGTAACAAGAACTGCGGATCGTGATGGATAGTTTATAAGAGTGGGAAAGAAATTTGGGATGAAGGTAAACATCGCTAATATGAAAGTGACGAGAGCTTAAAAAGTAGAAGGCAATGCTAGTATATCAATTGAAGGGAAGAAACTAGAACAAGATCATTTAAATATTTGAGAAGTCTGGTGACTTGGAATGGAAACTGCAAGGAGTAAATTAAAAGCAGGAAAACCGTGAGTAAGGGAGCATACGGAAGTGGGAGGTGATAGCCAGAATAATCCATGTTGAGCTAATAAATAGGTCTGCAAAGTGTTTCATGTGGTGTCGTATGGATCTGAGACGTGGAGAATTAGAAATAGGGAGCCAAAGTATTTGGAGATTTTTGAAATGTGGTCGTGGAGAATATTGGAAGAGGTAAATAGGTTGGACAGGGTGAGTAATAAGGAAGTGTTAAGGAGATTCTGATAGGGATGATAAGAAAGATAAAGTTGCCTTTGTTGGAATACACCCTATGTAGGGATTGTTTAATGAAGCGTATCATAGAGGTAAAGATAGAGTGACAAAAAGAAAGAAGAAGGTTTGGAATGCAAAAAGATATCAAGAAAGGAAGAAGCCACACACAGATTTAAGAATACTCTCAGGACAGAGAAAAATGGAAGACATCTATTGTCTCAGGACAGATTCACAGAATAAGAAGATATTTAGTAATGATAATTAGGCCCCTTCACATCAGGTATCAACGGTCCATATTTGATTAAAACTTAGTGCATAGAACATTCGCTCGGTGAAAGAGCACAGGCGCATCCTCCCTAAGCCCTTCTTCGATGTAAATTTCACTCACGTTCACGCTCAATTCCACCCATCCCCACCCCATCACCCACCCTTTCCCGTTCATCTTGCATGAAGGACTAGAGATAGTGAGATTAAAGCAACGGAGCTGCTGCCATCTCTCGTCTCTCAAAAATACTATGTAAACAAACATTAGAAGTCACGGTGGTTTGACCGGACTTGCAATCAAGAATATTCAATAAGGCTTATGAAATAGAAGAAAGACCTTTTTCTATAAAATAACAGTTAAAGTATAGTATGGCAGGAAAAGCAAACAAAAAGTTGAAGCTAAAGTTAAGGTTAAAGTGTCCAATAGGCGCATATCAAATATTTAGCAGATCAAACTAAATCACTTTGAAGATAAAAAGCACGAGAAAATTATTGTATTTTTTATTTAGATATTTGTGGAAATTTATTAAATATTTCCTAATGAAAACCAGTAGTGACATATTATTATGCTACTTATTAAAAAATGTATCGTAAAACTTTACCTGAAAAATATATAAATTACAACAACAAGGTGTAACTCATCGTAATTACGGGAGTGTCCTTATGTAGGAGACTACAATTCAATTAGTTTAACTTAGTTGAAAAATAACACCTTGACATGTGAACAGGGTTCGATTGCCATGTCCACATTTAAATTTTCATCTAATTTAAACTAACTGAAAAATAAAATGTATGAGATTTCACAGTAAAATTTCAGCTATACATAAATAGTTGTAGGTTTTTTAAATTCATAACTTCAACCGTAAGCCAATAATTTTTTGGGATTGACAGTGTGCTTTGCTGGTGCAAGATTTAATATCCTAATTTAAGGTTTTGCGTTTTATAATTAAACTTAATATTAAATAATCAATCTAAATATTAATTTCTTAAATATGACATTTCAAATAAGATGAATAAGTGTCAACCATGACTCTTTTAAAAACCACGGTGTCTTCGTGAATCCCGAATCCTAGTTTGAATTTGTTCCATAACTATCAAACAAATTTAGTTTTTGTTTTATCCCCGCATCTTACTAACCGTTCGGTTCATACGCTTATGTACTGGTACTTATGTAATTGTTTTAAAGATTAGGAAGGTTATATCTATAGGAACTGTATCTGAATTCACGTGGAGAGAGAGAGAGAGTGGAAAACCATTTTGGTAAAACCTCCCTCAGTACATCCAACCAAGATTCGAACCTTTATCTCACTGTCATCAGCAGTCTAATATACTGCTAGGGTAGCGCGTTAGGCCTTATGGTCACCAAAGTGGGTAAATGAAGTTTAAATGTATCATGCGTGGCTATACTATCAAACTAAATCGCAAGAAAATGTAGGGCTTCGGTTTATATTTCTTTCAAAACAGCTGAAAACCATTTCATAATTCTTAACCGTTGACTAAATGCCACAAGTATTTGGTCATTAAACGTTAGCCAACGTTCATCAGTCATCAAGTGTACTAAGGTGACAATTTCGTCTGGTCCGGTTCCCCAGGGATGAGTAGGTCATGATTTGAATCCTGGTTAGGCGTACTGAATCCATCACTCCCCCTCCCCTATATGCATAATTCGATCTCAATTTTGACTTCCTCCATCCTTACCTCATTAATACAGATAAACTAATAGCTCGGATGTGAGCTAGGAATTATTTTACCTTAAGTTACCCAGATAAGTGTCGATTTGTGTCCTAAAGCGTATAACTTGTTTTATTCCATTTTTAATGCTACATGCCAGGGATAGATCGTATGTGACCCAAAGTGACAATCAAGGTTATTTTTATTAACGAGCAATATTCATTGCTGGTTCAAAGACTTAATTTTTCTTAGTTCTAAACTTTGATCAATTATAAAAGTATAGATAAATTATATTAGTATCATTATTTTACCCAGCAAGTGAATAATCTATTTTAACAATTCATAAGCATTTTTTAAATAGGTTCTCTAAGAATGCTTTCAATTTATTTGCTGCGGATAGCACAAAGGTTTGGTAACATAATAACGTGTTTTAAATTTTGTAATTTACTTAACATAAATTTTAATATCAGAGTAAATATAATTATTATTATTAATTCTATTTAGCACCACGTCTTACTACCTGTTCGGGTTATACGCTTAAGTACTAATTACGCTAATGGATTAGGAATTGGGAAGGTTTAATTTAAAGGAGGTGAACTCGCATTTGCGTCGAGGAAGAGTGGAAAACCATTTAGGAAAAACCACCCCTAGTTCACCCGACCGAGATTCGAACCTCAATTTCCCCGTCCTCGGTGGTCTAGCTCAACACGACTGGCGCGTTAGCTAACTACACCACCGAGGCGGGTAAAATTTATTATCACTATCATTATTACTATTTTTTTTGTTATTATTATTATTATTATGATGAAAGAATCTAATGTCCCCATAAGTTTGTAAAATAATTTCTTCAGAAATTATCATTTAGGCGCACACTTTCCAAATTAGTTGGCTGACCCTGCAATAGGCCATTTGACTCCACGGGCACGTCTATGGTAGAAATGTTTGGTAACAAATTAAAACTAATGATTTAAGCGTAATAGACCTGCTATGAAGATTTTAATTGCCCTCTAAGTGTAAGGAAGTACTGAACAGTGCGTACTTTATATCCACTGTCACACATGCGGCAAAACCAGGGATCTTGAATGTAAGAGAGACCAGAAAAGAGGAGGCCATGAGAATGAAGTCTGTGAGGAGCATGTTAGCTGTCACGAGGAGAAATAACATTAGGAATGTAGCTATCTGGGTAAAGAGAGTGGTACAGGGAGTACATGATATAATAGAGGAAGCAATACTCATATGGTTTGGGTATGTAATGAGGATAGGAAAGAAGAGAATGCTAAAGAAACAGTTGGAAATGAAGTATGTAAGAAAAAAACCTCAAGAGAGGCCAAAAAAGATATACGGGAGGAACAGTTAGCAAAACGTGTGCAAGTGAGAGGAGAAGAATGGAACCAATTAAAGGCGAAAGAATAGTGAGAGGATAAGGGAAGATGGAAGCATTTTACTAAACTGACCTGGCCAGAGTTTGGAAACAACTTATTATGATGGTGTGGAGGAGGATAGTATGATTTAAGTATGTATATGGTATTATTGATATTAGAAGATGACAGGGTGACAAATGAACAAGTCCTAAGAAGAGTGCGTGAGAAGAGAACAGTTTTGGATGTGAAGGAAAGAAGAAAATTTAGGGGAGCTCAAGTAGGAGGCAGGGGACAGGGCTCACTGAAAAAAGGAATGGACCTCTCGATAGACAGAACACCTGGTAGTAATCTGGTATTATTTAAGATGTGATTCCTCGAAATGTAATATTGAAATAATACTTTTTCAAGGTTGGGAGAAATAAAAGGAAAGTTAAGGTAAATATAATTATGCTTAAAGTTTTTATGGAATATACTTATGGATAAAATACTGTTCCAATAGGTACGTTTAGTTTAAATTATACCATACGACACCTTGGTTCAGTCGGTAGCGTGTCTGCCTACTGATCCAAGGGATCCGGGTTCGAATGGTATAAGATTTATCACTGGTGAAATGTGGGTTTACCCTTTCATATTGATAAATTAACAGACAGGGACTGTATGCTGTGCCTGTTCTAGTCTTTAGCTAGATTGTAAAGCATATGAAACTACGACAGGCCTAGCACGCCGGCAGTGGAAACTATATGGCTTGAATAAAATACTAGCCCAGACTATAGACTGGAAACAGTAATGTATGTAAGTAAGTTCAATTGTATACACATGGTGATAAAAACAGTTGAATATCTGTTGCGAGCATAGCGTTCTTTGAACAGGAACTTTTTAAGCGAAAGAAAATGTTCTGGTAATATTATAGGAAACCCATGACAAGATATTAATGAATGGTTGATATTACTATGTGCATAAAATTAAATTATACGTATCTACTAAATCCTTATTTATTTAGTTTATCCAAATAAAGTGTTTTTATCATAGAAACTATAAAATAAATATAGACCCTGACTCATGTGACCTTCTTCCAACCCCCTTCTTTCCCTCCCTTCTCCCCTTAAGTAAAGCTGCTATGGATTTTTGTGTCAAGGGTAGAAAATTTTAGGGCATGCTGTTGAATTCAAAGGAACAGTTTTTTTTACCACAAAAACATCGTAAGAGCCCTTAGTGGGAAATACCTATCCATCACGTCCCCCCTACTTGGGGGGGACAGGTGAAGGGAGGACGTGCCTGCACAGGATGGGAACGAGCCTTTACTGGTTTGTGATTGGTTGAGCTATGCTTGTTGAATTGATATATGATTGGCTTTTTAAGGGAAGTAAATGGTATGTCAAAGCCATCCCTACGCTCGTGTAACCTACGTTTACCATTACAGATTACACTATGGCTCTATCTTACAAGCTATACCATTGTGGAGTAATGCAAGGTAGGCTTGACATAACCTGATTATTTTTTTTTAAATAGAAAGCCCACTTTCTGATACTAGTATTGATTGAAAGTCAGTATAATTTGGAATCGTATAAACATGTTTTATTTGATTTATTCATTAAAAAATAATCTAAACCTTGCCATAATACTTCCTTATTGCTGATTAAGTCCTCTTTTTAATATCGATTAAGTGTACTAAGAATAAAAATATAGTTTTAATGTGTTTATTTATGCCATTTTGGATACATGAATTTCCTGTTTTCAAATAATGGGCTTTGTATTAAAATCAGACTTTACCTTAAAGGGTATACAATAGGGTACACAAAGGTGTCATTTCGAGGAAATGGACCAATCGGTCAATCAAGTAATACTAATTAGTTTCACTACTAATGTAATTATTATTATTATCATTTTATCTTAGATAATTTTCAAAAAAGAAACCAATATCATAATAAATACAAAAATTTAAAAATCTATTTTTCAAAAATTATTAGAGGTTTTTATCGTGTACGTTTTGAACCAACTGATCATATCAGCATAAAACTTATAAACCAACTTAAATCCACACCAGATAAATCACCCAGCCCCCAACAGTTTTATTTTACCACAGCATCTTACTACCCGTTCGGATTATAGGATTACGCTTATGTACTTTATTGCGCTAATAGTTTATGATGAAGAAAGTTATATTTATAGGAAGTGTACCCGCAGTTATGTCTAGGAAAAGTAGAAAATTATTTTGGAAAAAAAAATACACCTGAACAAGATTAGAACCTTGATATCTCCGTCATCATCAGCAGTCTAGTCTACTGCAAGAGTAGCGCGTTAGACCATGCGGAAACTAAAGTTGACCCTCCTTCCCCCTAGCAGTTAATTTATCACTGTTAAAGAGGAAACTCACATTTTCCAATGATAATATTTTCTCGGCCATGCCAGGAAACGAACCCGGTACGACTCACTTAGTAGGAAAACAGGCTTACGAACAAGCTAAGGTGTTGGACTAAAAGTAGTTAAATAAAATTTTAAATAATTGGAAGTAGACTAATATAATGGAGAGGGCATTGCCGTGTAGGGGTAAGAAATAAACTGTCACTATCACTGACCTGGTAGCTGAAATAAATAGACATGAAAGTTAATGATCCTCTTGCGCTTAGTTAAATTTATACCAACCAGCCTCAGTGGCGTAGTTGGCTAACTCGCTAGTTTAGTGTTGAACTAGACTGCCGAGGACGGGGAGATTGAGGCTCGAATCTCGCTTGGGTGAACTGGGGGGAGGGGTTTATCCTAAATAGTTTTCCACTCTCCTCCTCGACGCAAATGCGGGTTCACTTCCTCTAAATTCAACCTTCCAAATTTCTAACCGATTAACGTAATTAGTACTTAAGCGTAAAACCCGAACGGGTAGTAAGACGTGGTGATAAATAAATAAGTTAAATTTATTCGTCGAGTCCTATTACTAGTTTGGTTGTATTAATTTAGATTTTTCTAAGTTTATTTAATGTATTTCATTTATTTATTCATTATAAAATTTAATTATTCCTCGTGTGAGAGTTACAGCCTCCACCACCTCATTATTATCACTCCATACACCCTCACCCCACTGGACGTAACAAAATGTTGCAAAAATAAATTCAAATATTTTCCACAAAGTATATAGTTACTATGTTAATTATTACTATACCTGAATATTGATTTATTTTAACTTAATTTCAAGCATATCAAGAATTTAAAACAGCAAACTTTAGTTTACAAACGAATGTAATTGGAAACTTTCCTTTGACATGCACACTAATTAATATATATATATATATATATAATATTTCCTCACACCTTTCGTTTCTCCCCCTTTGAACGCGGTCGAGTTACCTTGTAGTTTTCAAGCTTCACCGATCATAAAGATTTGTGCAATTATTTTATTTAGATTCTTTTTTCCTCCACTAAAATATCTGTTTACCTCATAGAAATTAATATAATTAGTGAAAAGACTATACTTAAGAAGTTTTTTGCTCTTGGATTCATTAATCTCACAGATTAAAAAAACTGAATATAAAGTCTCACTAAGAGATTATATTTTTAAGTATAATATATGATATATGAAAAAAAGGATGTAATTAAAAAAATAAACCCATGTCCTTTCTAACATTAAAGCGTAAGTTCTTTGTGGGGGAAAAGAAGAGGGAAGAAGGAAACGCTTCCTGTAAAAACCTAAAATATAAATCTTAATTTATTTCTATGGCAAAACGAAATAATAGAATAATATGTTCTTTTTGTTACGTTAACCTATAATTTTAAAGGTAAAATTGTATTCAACCAAAGTTTTAAGATCCAACTTTTACAGATTTTGATCATTTTGTTCATACGTTGCTTTAAATAATGTCAAACACTAATATCTTAATAAGTTTGTATTATTACGTTTAATGTAGGTCAGGGATAAGGAAGAGTACCTGAGATTTTTTTTTAATATGAGACGATCATAAATAAAATATACCCTGAATACACTATTGTAAATAACTAAATGAAATAGACTAGATACAACCCACTTCGGTGGCCACATGATCTAACGCACTACTCTCGCAGTATACTAGACTGCCGATGACGGAGAGATCGAGGTTCGACTCTCAGTTGGGAGTACTGAGGGTGGTTTACCAAAATTTTCTTTCCACTCTCCCTCCGCGCAAATGCGGATACACTTCCTAAAAATATATAACCTTTTTAATCCTTAAAACCATAAACGTAATTAGTACATAAGCCCATAACCCAAATGGATAGTAATACGCAGTGATTTTTAAAAAAATTTGACTCACTCATAAACAAGTTATGTATAAATGGTTTCATCCTACTAGCATCCGTCTATACTTTCCTCCAACAGATTATTATTATTATTATTAGCACCGCGTCTTACTACCCGTTCGGGTTATACGCACTTACGCTAATGTATAATGGTAGGGTGATTGTGAGATGAAATGGAGGACCTACAGTTTAACGAGGAATCCAAACCACGGTGGAGGCCTGGCATTCCCCACATTCACAAGATGTCTTGTCAGAGGTGAAGGAGGGGTTTGGTAATCAGATAAACCTGTGCCGGGACCGAGGACTGAACCCCGGCCACCAGCATAGAAGTCTGACACCTTTTACCCCTAGACCGCCAGGTCACCGACCAACAGCTTAGAAACAAATCAAAATGTTATGACTCCCAATGGTAACACTACTATACTTTCATATCACTGAATGTAATTTCGTGGGAAGATGTGTGTCAAGAAAGTTTACTACCGATATCTCACAACCATCTGCTATTTTTTTTAGTTAGTTTTTTGTTTTCTCGCTTTCTCACTGGAAACTCGGCCCTGAATAAAGTATAGATTGTAGGCACAGGATGGACAGTATGGACCAAGGCCAACTACGTAATCAGCTTAAAGACACACTTGCTTTTCCTTACGGACAACGGACCACTTCTTATGTTGTCTTATTTCTTCCCCTTGTCACTACTTAAAGAGAATTACCGCACCGGAATCTTCTTGTGGGATGCTGGGGTTTCTAGAGGTTTCGAGAGTAAGTTCTAACCGGAAATAAGAGAAGACAAGTCCTGTTGTGGCTATACTCAAGACTACAAATATTAGCGTCGGGTGAAACTATTAGTTGGTAAACACCGCATTGTTGGCTGCGTGGTCCAACGTGTCGCTTTCATGTTGTACTAGAATACCGGTGACTATGAGACGGGGTTCAAACCAGTGGCGGCTCGTAGCTAAAATTAGTGGGGGTGCTGCTCCAGAAAATGTTTAGCCTTTGTTTTAAAATTGTGTAAAAGGGAAAAAACACGTATAAAAAAAAAAAAAATTATTCAGAAACTTGATAAAATCTTAACAAAAAAATGTTTTTTTTACTTACTTTAACTTTAATTGTTACAGTTCAAGCTTGATCTATTCATTCAAAAATGAAATCCATTTTTCTTGTTTTAGTTTGCGCAAAAAGTTCAATAATTTTCTCCTTGATCTCTGGATGACAATTGAGGAAATTTTTCTCCATTGAAATTACTGCAAGTGCATTTAGTCTTTCTGTTAAATAAAAGAACCGAAAAAAAAATTACTCAAATAGAACAGCTGGAAGCTGTAAGTCCCGCCTTCCTCCCCACTCTCCTCCTATGTGCGCATGCGCACAAGTCAAACACCACGTCGCTGGCACTGGGAAACGCACAGTTCCATACAAAGATTGTTGTATCTTTTTCTCATAAACTGGGAGATGGCTACTGAATTTCTGACCTTAAGCTTAAGGAATATATATTTTACTAAAAAAAAGAATTGAATAAAAAAGGACTCATTATATTAAATGTTATCGATAATATCAAGTGGAAATAGGGGGTGCTGCAGTTCCGCAGTGCCTATACATGAGCCGCCACTGGTGCAGACACTGGTCGGGTGAGCTTAGTGTTTTTTATAAATGGTATATTTCCTCTTCAAATCTAACGTATTCATCCCTATACCACGGGGGTAATTAAGTATTATTAAATTAATTATGCAAATTGCCCACCAAGATATCAGGAGATAAAAACATTAATTTGAACATGATGTTGTCCAATTAGAGAGAAGCTTAACTGTCCACCTCTAGGAATAGTTAAAAGTGATTCCCTTAAATAAAATGATAAGTTCATGTATCTAGTTCAATAGCTAAGTAGTTTTTTTAACTACAGCTTTAGATCAGTTTTTCGCAAACAAAAGCTGGTATTTCAGCTTTTCGTGAACCACATCAGTGCGTATGTACTATATAGTTCGGTCATTTACGAATTATTTCTTGTGGTTCAGTCATTTGCAAACAAAAGCTTGTAGTTCAGTCTTTATCGAACTACATCAGTGTGTAGTTCAGTCATTTAATAACTATTGCTTGCATTTTAGTCGTTCACCAGCTTTTGACCTACAACTGTGCTTGTGAATAGTGAACTAAAGGTATTAGGATAAATATGCTTATTGCTTGGGGCTGTGAGGTAGTGTTTAGTGGTAAGGGGGTGAATACATTCCATTAACAAGGTAAATTTACAATTATAAACTCCCTTTCAACACACACAAACCTACCATATTAACTCACGAGAGACTCTTTTTATTTTTGTAAGTTCGTTTCTGTGATTGAGATCGGACTAAGAATCGCGATTTTTTTCTTACTACCGTGTCATATCGTAGTTCACTTTGAGAAGGTGAAAAATACCCTACCGGCCTTGGTGGCCACATGGTCTAAGGTGTCACTGGCAGTAGACTAGACTCCCGAGGACGGGGAGATAAAGTTTCGCATCTCATTCGGGTGTATCTAGAGTGTGTTTTTTTCCTAAAAAGTTTCAGCGCTCTCCTTCCACGCAAATGCGAGTACACTTCCTATAAATACAACCTTCCTCATATCTAAAACCATTAGTACAATTAGTACATATACGTATAACATGAGCGGGTAGTACGATGTGGTGCTAAAATAAAAGATCTATGCTCTGATTTCGATAGGAAGATCAGTTTAGAAAATACAGACACAATATTTGAGGTCAACATTAATAACACTTTAGTATTGATATTTGATAGCATCTATAAAACATGATGGTTATAAATCATATGGCTTAACTTATGAATATATTAACATTGTTTTAGTAACTTTTGTAGCTGTCAGATAAATCCTACAATAGTTTGACTAGTTAAGATGGAGGAATCTTTCAATTCATCCCATTAGTTTACGAAATACACATCGATAGCTAAAATACATTTTGGAAGACTTGAAATAGTCCAACTATATTCTTGAGAATAAGTTAATTTCATTTAAAGTTATAAACAGTTAATTTGTGACCAATTTTTAAGATTTTAAATTCGAACTATTATAAAATAATATTATTTTTAGAATAAAGTTAAGAATCAAAATTGTCACAGCCTTTAAAATAGGCAAACATTACCAGCATAAAATATTTTTTTACCAAAATCTATTCTTGGTATGAGCTTTAAATAAAACAACTTTGTTTTGATTGTATAACTTTTAACGTATTGTATGTAATATTATAATAATATTATATTTTGAAGAAGGTTTAGAAAGGGTGTATAAAAACATATGAAAGGGAATGAACATAATATGGATTTTACAATGAATAATAATAATATTTAGCACTGCGTCTTACTACCCGTTCGGGTTATACGCTCTAAGTACTAATTACGCTAATGGAATAGGAATTGAGAAGGGTGAATTAGAGGAAGTGAACCCGCACTTGCGTGGAGGGAGAGTGGAAACCATTTAGGAAAAACCCTCCCCAGTTCACCCGACCGAGATTCGAACCTCGATCTCCCCGTCCTCAGCAGTTGAGCTTAACACGACCAGCGCGTTAGCCAACTACGCTACCGAGGCGGGTTACAATGAATAGAGAAAAAAAAAGCTCGCACTTTACACTGCTGCCATTAGACAAAGAGGGAATGGCTGCATCTTGAGGAAATTAGTTCGTTACCGTTAAATCCTCCGAACTAGGTTTTATTTTAATCGGAACTCATCAGTGTGAAAGGCACAACGCAACTTCCTAATAGAGGAAACAAAAGAAGACAAAAAAGGAGAGAAAAGAAAATGATAAAGAATGATAGGACACACAGATAGTAACATTTAAAAGGACTAACATAAAGGACAAACATAGAAAATGGTCATCGGTTATGAATATGTAATGTATTTCTATAAGGAAAACCTCTATTCGCTTTATGAGGCAATTGTAATATATTATTATTAGGTGTTCTGTCTTACAACATGTTCAATCCTTTTTTGTCATTGAACTCAGACTGCCATGCACCCTGTCCTTCTCTGCCTCCTCCAACAGTTCCCAGAATTTTAACCTCTAGGTAACATTATTACAAACATTTATATGTGGTCGGTATATAATAGGAGAAATTTATATACCACCACCACCATCATCATCATCATTATTAACAAATGTTTCCAGCCTGTGGCCGGGTCAGTTTAGTAAAATGCCTCCATCTTTCTCTATTCTTCCAATATTTTCCCTCCCTTAATCACTTCTATTATTTTACTTTCTCTTGCACACTTTGTTATCTGTTTCTCCCATTTCTTTCTTGACTTCCCTTGCGATCTTTTTCCTACATACTTAATTTTCATCATTTTTTATGTTGGCATTCTCTCCTTGTTTATCCTCATTACATGCTCACACCATCTCAGTCTTACTTCCTCTACTATCTCATGTATTCACTGTACCCCCACTCTTTCCCGGATAACTTCATTCCTAATATTGTTTCTCCTCGTGACAATTAACATGCTCCTCACAAATTTAACTCCCATGGCCTCCACTTTCTTAGTCTCTTTTAAATTCTCTATCCATGTTTCTGCAGCACATCCTTATACTTAAAGAATATTTCTATTCTCCATTACAGGTATCTTACTCACCTATAGAACAAAAAAACTCTCATTAAATTCTCTATACTTTCACCTTTCACCCCAATCAGGCTCTCTTCCAAGATATTTTACATTCTATACTTTTTTCAGCTCTACTTCATCCAACTTTATAGTTTTACTAGGCCTTACCATCTTCCTTGTTATTACCATTGATTTACACGAAACATATATATTAAAAACAGTGAATTTATCTAGCGACCACCCCAGAGCAAACACGCCTTAAAGAGCCGATGTTTAGTAGTCGAATAGTGTATTTTGCCCTTTATATATAAAGATTTGTTTCTGATTGTTTCATATAGTATTCCTATAATTTGTATTTCTGCTTAGTCTTATAAATTCTCCTATCCATTTTTCCATTCTTGGTCATCATTTTTCTCTGATATATTACTACTCTCTCCCTCTCTCTCTCTCTCTCTCTCTCTCTCTCTCTATATATATATATACTGTCCTATTAAAATAAGAAACTTTTTTGACAGTCACATAAAATACTTAAAACTATTTTCATGTATTTATAAATCAAGTCGATATGTAAATATCAATTTTGATTAATAATAGAAATACCTATAAAATAATACTAATAACATAATAAAATGGTATTAATGTTGACCAAAAAAAATTATTTTCTTTTGTTTATTCTACCTAAATCCTACTTTAGTTTTTCTTTTATTTGAGTATGTTAATCAAAGTTCACATTTGAATTTTTCGATACGTTGGTTACTTTCAAGAATTTTTTGTTATGTTTGCAGAAATATGAATTAATATATTGAGCTCTATACGTCGTTTAGCTAAAAGATTTTTGTTTAATGTCATTACTAATTATCATATCTGCCATATATTCTTATTATATATCTAAGGCCACGTTTTACGTGCAAATGTTGCCTAAAACAATACTTTAGATATTTGATTGTTTTTTGTTCATATAACGTCAAAGTGTGTAAGTTTTAATAGAAAAGTAAAAATTTATTCGCGTTGAACCCATGAAAAATCGTTACATGAATAATCGTCCATTGGTTAGTAATTTTAACCTTATTCTTACTATCTGTTAAGGTCATACAAATATATACTAGTTACGCTAATGAGTTAGAGATGAATAAGGTATAATCTATAGGAAGTGTACCCGCATTTGCTTGAATAAAGTGGAAAACCATTTTGGAAAAACCACTCTTAGTGCATCCAACTAGGGCCAACCCCCTCGTTGACTTCGGTAATCTAGTCTATTGTGAGAGTAACACCTTACATCATGCGGCCACCATAACGGATAATTGGTTGTTGTATTCAACTGAAGGGTACGGAGATAAAAGCGGGAAGTCACATTAGACACATTTTCCAGGACAACATTTTTATCTCAAACTCCATAAGGACCCCCCCCCAAAAA
>CABFVX010000556.1:119237-133306 GCA_902151425.1 Timema shepardi
GTGTGTGTGTGTGTGTGTGTGTGTGTGTGTGTGTGTGAGAGAGAGAGAGAGACACTCACACACATGTGTTTTCTGTTCACCTCCCCCTATTTTATGACCACTTCCCCCGCCGTATGTGTTGTTTTATCAAACCTTCCCCCCTCTCCACTTCTCCTACATTCTAGCCTCACCACCATCTTTCACCCGCATTTCCTGTTCTTCAACAAGTGTTCGGCAGCACGGGGTCGATACTCCCCCATTCGACGAAGCCTTTCTCCCCGGGGAATACCTCCCACCCCTTAACTTCCGTCTTCTAACTCCCCCCCCCCACCCCCTTCTTCGTCTCATGACAGCATTATATAAACATCCACTACAACGGTTATCATCGCTGAGGTAACTGCATGGTTATTGTTAAGGAAACAACGTTGTCATTCTCTCGTTTTTGTGTGATAAACCTCCCCTCAAATATAAGACAAGTTTCGCAACGCTGGTTAGTCGAGGTTGCCAGTAGTGCCTTCTCATCCCAGCACATCACCTTCCGACATAGCTGAGAGCGAGGAGACTTGGCAACAGTTAACTGAGAGAAAGCGAAGCTAAAGATTTTCTCCATAAGACTTAAAGAGTTCCTTCTGCAATTATATTCGGTGTAGGCATCGGATGGACCGCAAGCATTGGCGTTTTGAATTCTTTACATTATTTTTAATGAGACTACGTTCACCTATCTACATCGTAATCATTAGACATCGGCAATGCCGATAAAAAAAAAGTCCGGGTGAAAGATTAAAATACGATCCGTGCGGTGCGGTGCGTATGAGTAGTAAACGCACTCCCCAATATTTCATGAGCTGCCGCGTTTAGAGTTATCCCCCCCCACACACACACACACATGAATATTTACATAGTAAAGGTCTGCCTTCTGAGGAACGTTTTTAAAGTTGATTTAAGTGTCCTCACGAATCAAGAACTTGTAATATTTTTTTTGTTAACATGAGTGTGATGAGCTTAAAAAATAAAGCAAAAAATACTTAAATAAAATAAAATACATATTTTTGATCAAAAAAATATTACTTTAAAATCAAATTAAATCAGTTACGACAGCACTATTTGTTATATAAATGATAGCTTTGTGGGGTGGAGCTAGAGTATTTGCCTCTAGTAACCTATATTCTAACGACCTGCCATGCCAGTTATGTCATTATAGATATTAGGATACAAAACACGATAGAACTGAAGGATAGATGTTGGGAACCTCCTCCTTCGGAAATCCCAATGCTCCTAATGTAGTGGACGCAGTGCACTAAATAAATTCGATCCGTGCGACGCGTGCGTTCCTTCCGATGCGAGCTAGTAGTGGACGCTTACCTTAAAATGGAACCATTTGCATGTAACTTTATCCTTCTTATTTAATTATATGCACATTCATATCTTCTTACTTTCTCTTTCTCTCTCTCTCTCTCTTTATATATATATATATTTATATATGTATATATTATTTTTTGAAATTTAAAAAATAAATGTATTAAAACCTTAAATTAATGTTAATGTATTAAAAATATGTGTAGATTAGCTGATTAATATAATATTTGAATATTATAGTTTACTATTAAATATATTATTAGGCATTAGTCCTTTAATTCTTAAATTTATTATAATGATTATAATTATCATTGTTCAACACATAGCAAATGAATGATTTAAGTAGTTTGTATATATATATGTACACACTATATATATAATTTATTTTCTTTGTGCGAAACCGTGATGTTTAATCTCGAATCTGAAACTAAGGCGTCACTCTCGTGTAAGACTGGCTTTCTGATAACGGGAGAGATTGGGGTTCAAATACCAGTAGGATCTAATAAAGGTGGGTTATCGTAAATGGTTTCCCACTCTCCTTCCACGCACATGCGGGTAATTTAACTTTAAAATTCCACCTTCCTCATCCCTAACCGGTAATAGTAATTATCATATATGCGTATAACCTGAATGGGTGTGGATTACATATAGTATATATGTATAAATATATATATAATTAATTAATACATATATATAATTAATTAATATATATTATATATATATATATATATACTTTGCGAAACCGTTAACACACTGTTTAATATGACCTTTCTCGTTGTTTACAAGGTATTTCTTATCTAGTTGCGTTTCAGGCGCGTAATTAATGCCAGAAGTAAGTAGTTCAAGGAGAACGCAAGACGTATCTGTTGTTTGATTACTGTAATTAACTCGCCGTCGAATAGCCTCGGGCATTTTCCCAACGCTCTTATCGCCCTTACCCCATTTGACCGTCTTTCTTTTGAACTTTTCCTTCCTTTTTCTTTCTTATTTATATTTTCTTAATTTAGCCTTGTCTAATTTTTTTTTAAAAAGTCTTATTTCGAGATTTCATTGGATGTCGGCGTTTCATGACCACCTGAACATGAAAATTGGTTTTTGCCCTTCCGTCTGTCTGTTATATGGGCTAGAGCCGAAACAGTTTTACCGTTCAGGTTGAAATTTGGTAACCATGACTTTCATAAGGTTCCCACCGAGGGTTTTTGGAATTACTTATCTAACCCTAATATTGCTGATTGTTTACTTAAGGGTGGAAAGAGGAAAAAAAACTGATATCTTTAAAATTGGATTTAACCATTGTGATTAAAATTTGTATCTAGGCACTGTTTAAATTTACAAATAAAATTGCACATCTTTTCCCGTAAAAAAAATACTTTAAGGGTACGTTACATGCGGAAATTTCCAATTTTGAATATATTTACGCAACTCTTTAAGATAAATACCTTATCACGGCAAAGTTGTAAGACACTAAAAATCAAACAGCTTTATTTTAAATAATTTAATATAAAATCAATAGTTTCCAAGCTTTAGTAAAATATTTATTTCTTAAATAGTGCTTTGGGAACTGGGAAGTTGGAAATGCACATATGTTTTTTATTTATTTTTTGTAGGTTATGCTCGTTGGTGAAATGCGATGATCTTTTTTCCCCATCATTATATTTCTATAACAGTAAATATTATTCCATTTCACATATCTTACGGGCTATTAAAATAATTTAAAATAAGTAGTTAGAAAATCTGTGCGATGCACCAACACATTTATTTAGTAGCCTCTTTACTCGCTTCGGTTGCCGCGTGTTCTAACGCGCTACTCTCGGAGTGGGCTAGACTGCCGATGGCGGGGAGATCGAGGTTCAAACCTCGGTCGGGTGTACTGAGGGTGGTTTTAACAACATGGTTTTCCACTTTCCCTCCACGCAAATGCAGGCATACTTATTGTAAAGGTGACGTGGTGGTCTAGGGGTAAAGTGTCGGACTTCTGTTCTGGGGTCCAGGGTTCAATCCTCTGTCCCTGCACAGATTTATCTGATTACTAAACCCTTCCTTCACCTCTGACAAGACGTGTATTTATCACAACTTGTGAATGTGAGGAATGCCAGGCCTCCACCGTGGTTCGGATCCCACGTTAAACTGTAGGTCCTCCATTTCATCTCACAATCACCCTACCATTGCACATTAGTGTAAGTGCGTACAACCCGAACGGGTAGTAAGACGCGGTGCTAATAATAATAATAATAATAATAATAATAATAATAACTTACTATACATATTACCTCCCTAATCTCTAAATCCACTATCGTAATTAGTACATAAGCGAATAACACACAACTGTAGTAAGACGTGACGGTAAAAAAAAAGTATCTTCTTTCTCTCTATATAATTTCACTCGTGGTAAACCACAGATCGTCGTGGTCTGTTCCTGTTGAGAAATCTGGGTCATCTTCCCTCCATCCGACACGTGAGACACCGTAGTGGTGATTAACTTGAGGCTAGGCTTGACTAAGGCCCTAAGGGGATGATTATAAACCTACCCTTCCTTTTTTTTTTTAATGGCATGGGTCAGATTGTCTTCATTTTGTGGCTTTAGGTGCACTTTCGCCATAGTTATTATTATTATTATTATTATTATTATTATTATTATTAGCACCGCGTCTTACAACCCGTTCGGGTTATACGCACTTACGCTAATGTGTAATTGTAGGGTGATTGTGAGATGAAATGAAGGACCTACAGTTTAACGTGGAATCCGAACCACGGTGGAGGCCTGGCATTCCTCACATTCACAAGATTTCTTGTCACTTTCGCCATAGTTTTAAAATGTACGGAGTGACGAAGATTACTTCGTCGCAGGGGAGTGCTAATCAAAAAATATAAAATTCCAGCCTCAATGTGCATATGCTCGTGTACAGGCGCTATTTAATTTTTAAAATTTTAGACTGTGAATGAGGTAGATATCGTGCAACCTTCTTTACATACGGACAGACAAATTCTTCATTTTATTAAAAGGGATAAATGCACGTTGTACGTTCAAGCATAATTTTCAGATAAACTTGTGAATTAATATGCTCGTTGTGATTAGTTGCTGACGGCAAACATTTAACCAATAGGAATCACAAATTTTATCACGTGAACACAGCATGAAGAGTTTGACGATGAAAACGTACAAAAACTGCTAGTGGTGATAACTGAAATCTCATCTTACGGCAGTTTTTCTAAATGCAAGATCATTTTGAGATAGAATCTATATTATTATTATGGTGTTCTGTCTTACAACAGGTCCATTCCTTTGTCAGTGAAATTAAACCGCCAATACACCCTGTCCTCTGACTACTCCTTCATCTCCCAGAATATTCTTCTTTTCTTCAAGTCATCCAATTTTTATTTTAATACTTCCTGATACCGGACAGAGAATTGAAATGTAAGACATGTCTGAGAAAGGAATAAGATTGGTCACCCTGAATTGATGGCACGGAGTAACTGTTATAGTTTGTTTTGAGATAGATAAAACCAGCCTTCCTTTGGAGTGAGATTGGAAATATTATAAACAAGTTAAATAAAAAAAAATTTGGGTTGAATCCAATATTTTACGAGTCCGAATCTTAATCTTTACCTATGAATCCTGAATCTTTAATTCGAGTCCTAAGCTTGGACAAAATGATTAACATAAGAGGTAATATAAATACAATAGAATAATAGAACATTGAAATATTAACTTAATTCTAAAATGTTTTTGTTCTAGTGTGTTCGTTATAAAACTCGAACGTTTAGCTTTTTTTTAAATGAATGATCTGGGGTTTGGTCGTTAAGTATGCAATATATGTAATTATGTTGCGAATCAAAATACCAAATAGTAGAGACCCTAATTAAATTGATGTAAAATTATTTGATTTGTATTATGCCATTAAAGGTCTAAAGATAAAATGGTTTTTTTTGAGGGGTAAAAATATTTAAAAAAATTAAATCAAAGTTGAGTGGTATAATTCTTTGTATAGACAAATTACAGCTAGATTTATCGGTCTTAAATTTCAAATATTTGTCTTGGTAACAATATTATGACTGTCATAAAAGCCAGAACAAACACATATTTTACTTCTTTATTAATGGTCTCTGGTTGAAGGAAATAATTTTTTTACAATTTGAAATTTATCAGTTATAGGAATATTAAAAAGAAGAAGAAAAATGGTAATAATGCAGTTGATACTTTTTTTTATATAAATTTCAAGCAAATACAAAAGGCCAAGATCGAGGATGTTTGCTACCAAATATAAATGTATATAGTCTTTCTACCGTTAATTTTCACTAAGATTAACATAATTCACATTCAAACGGAAGTCAACTGCGTGAAAATATCCAATTTCGCTTTATTTAGCGTGTGTAAAATACATTTAAAAATGCTCCTATAATATTTTAAAACATCCTAATATTAATTTTAATAGGTCAAGTTAAAGTTCGTAAAAACACCTCTCACGATATTTTGGTTTCTGTATCATTAAGTATTATTTCGGTTCTAACTAAAAATCTAGAATAAAAAATTCCACTCTTAAATCTGATATTTTATCGACTCCTTGCATTTCGAACGTACTTAAAATTTGATATTCCCGTCGCCATAAAATAATTTAAAGCAATGCTATCAGAATGAGCTCTATTCAATCCAACTATTATAAGATGTGATGTATTCCAAACGAATTTAAATAAATATGTATGTATTATTCTTTGATGGCTATTATATGGCCACACAGTCTAAGGTCTAAGGTCTAAGGATTTATGCTTGCGATGTACTGCCTTTTTGATGATGTATTATTATTATTATTATTATTATTATTATTATTAGCACCGCGTCTTACTATCCGTTCGGGTTGTACGCACTTACGCTAATGTGTAACTTACGCTAATGTGTAATGGTAGGGTGATTGTGAGATGAAATGAAGGACCTACAGTTTAACGTGGAATCCGAACCACGGTGGAGGTATGGCATTCTCCACATTCATAAGATGTCTTGTCAGAGGTGAAGGAAGGGTTTGGTAATCAGATAAATCTTTGCCGCGTTGATGATGTAGATTCCATGTTTTCAATTTAATCCGGTGACAACCAAGGGGGGCATTCATATCCCTTCTATACGCGAAAGCGGGTGTAGTTATTATCAGTTACCCTTCTTATCACATCCCTTAACTTATTTTTGCAAGTAGTTTTATAATATTAGTCTTGAATGTAATAATAAAATCTAACAAGTTCCCTAATAATTAAAATAAAATTCTCGCGCCATCCAAAATAGAACAAAAGTTTGAAAAATTATTAATGTAGCTATTCTAAGAAACAAAACTCGTGCTTTCAATAGTTACATACCTCACAAATCTGTAATTATCAACACGATTTAATTAACAGAAAGCATACAAATAAAATAAATGTGAGCTTAAGCTTTAACGTAATCAATATTTGTTTGTATTAGTAGTTTAACTTTCATTACTTAAACTTCTCTAGGAAATTTACTAATTGAAAGCTCAATGTTTTATGTGTTCATTTGTGTGGATTAGAATAAACTTACCGCAAGCTGATTTACAAACATGGAACTCGCTTTTGTAAAAAAAAAAAGAAGAGAAAAGCTTAAACAAATACCCAAGTTTATGATATTCAATAATTAATCTCCCTTCTCGGGAACAAATCTACGCTAGCGGATAAACTACGAGTTTATCAATACTTGGAACCCAGAGTTTGTTCCTATAGTTAGAAGGAAATGTAATTAAATTATCGTGTTGTTTTAATGTACATAGCAAGTCTAAGCTAAACTTAAGTAACGTATTAATTTATTTTTATTATTATTTATGCACATTGACTCACTTCCGGCCACCGCTATTTGCACATAAAATAAATTATTCATCATGATTTGATGACATTTTGTCAATTTTATTGGCACTGTGTATTTTTTTATTCCTGTTCAGGCTGTACGCATTTGTACTAATCACGCAAATATGCCAGGAATGAGGAGGGTTGAATTTATGTAAAGTGTACCAACATGTGCATGACGAGAGAGAGATTGGAAATTTTTAAGGAGAAACTCCCTTGAGTAACGGAACAAAACCCTCAGTTTAGTATGTTGTGAGAACGACGACCTATACCAGTGGTATTACACTTTTTTTTGTGCTCGTACCCTCATCAATAATTGAAGGGTACATGTCAAAAGGGGGATGGTCACATTACACACGTTTCCCAGAACAACAACTTTTATATCTCAAACCCCACAAGGACCTAGGCAGAAAATTCTCTTTTTTATTAACTTAAAATGACAGATTGCTGAGGACGGGGAGATCGAGGTTCGAATCTCGGTCGGGTGGTTTTTCCTAAATGGTTTTCCCCTCTCCCTCCACGCAAATGCGGGCTCACTTCCTTTAATTCAACCTTCCCAATTCCTAATCCATTAGAGTAATTAGTACTTAAAGCGTATAACCCGAACGGGTAGTAAGACGCGGTGCTAAATATTCAAATGACAGATCTATTTTCATCATAATCTAAAGTGCCTTAGACCCGCCTCGGTGGCGTAGTTGGCCAACGTGCTAGTCGTGTTGAGTTCGACTGCTGAGGACGGGGAGATCGAGGTTCGAATCTCGGTCGGGTGAACTGGGGGTGGTTTTTCCTAAAAGCAAATGCGAGTTCATTTCCTCTAATTCAACCTTCCCAATTCCTAATCCATTAGAGTAATTAGTACTTAAAGCGTATAACCCGAACGTGTAGTAAGAAGCGGGGCTAAATATTATTATTATTAAAGTTTCTTAGGAAGGCATTATGATTGGAGCATTAATTTATCGTTGTGGTTTCTCATAGTCTCTCCACCCTAATGGTGTTTCTTATTTGTAAAGCCCTACTTTGATTATAATATTGAAGTATTTTAACATATAAGTTATATATATATATATATATATATATATATATAGGTTTGGTTAATGATCTTACCAAATAAATTAGGCCGTTAGTAGCAAGTGTGCTAAACCTATCGATAGTAATAAAACTGTCAAAATGAGAAATTTTCCTAGCACTCAATGAACCAACACACAATAATATTGCCTAGCACCTGTAAACTAGACTGTACCGGCTCGAGCGCGTGCTCTCATTCGCTTGCTCCATTCTGCCCGTATCCTAACTCAAGAGTTTAAAATTGTATCTCCACTCCCCCTTTTCCCTTCAATTTTACTTCAAATTTGTACCCTCAAATTTGTTGGTACATTATGCAAGTTGTACATATTCTATCATCTGCATCTAAAATAAATTACACTTAAAATAATGCGTTGAATAAAAAGTTTAAAATAAGAATTGTATATATATTAAAGTTTACCTACCCCTTATTTTGAATTTTTGTTTTCGTAATACAGGTTAAATAACACTGTAATAGACCATTCGACCACTAAAGAGGGTGAAAATCTATTTGCTTGGCCCAAGGGATGGTTGGTAAGCTAGTATATTATTTGTAATGTATAGCGTCGTGTTGATATGATTTTTAATTGTGACTCAAATAATTTAAAACATTTCCCGTGTTCCACAGCTCCACAATGACCACTGTACAGTGTGTAGGAAACCTATCTCCTTCTCTGCTATATTAAGTCAGTCTGTAAGTCGTGAACCCATGCAAAAGGTAGCGTGATGCTCTTTGTACAGGGTGCAGAAGACATATCTCCTTCTCTCGTATATTAAGTCAGCCTGTAAGTCGTGAACCCATGTAAAAGATAGCGTGATGCTCTATGTACAGGTTTCAGGAGACCTATCTCCTTATCTCATAGATTAAGTCAGTCTGTAAGTCGTGAACCCATGTAAAAGGTAGCGTGATGCTCTATGCACAGGGTGCAGGAGACAGACGGCTCGTTCTTCGAGAGCTACACGGCGCTGTCCTGGAAGCAGGAGAACCGACGCCTCATGGCGATGCAGGAGTTGGAAGGGCGAGCGGACGAGAACCTTCCCAACGAGCACGCCATCGGGATCAAACCCACCGAGTACAAGATCCACAAGAAAGAGGTGAGGCGTCGACGCCCCGAATGACGGGGACATATTACTTTTATTATTAGCACCGCGTCTTACTACCCGCTCGGGTTATACGCACTTACGCTAATGTGTAATGGTAGGGTGATTGTGAGATGAAAATGGAGGACCTACAGTTTAACGTGGAATCCGAACCACGGTGGCGGCCTGGCGTTCCCCACATTCACAAGTTGTGATTAATACACGTCCTGTCAGAGGTGAAAGAAGGGTTTGGAAATCAGATAAATCTGTGCCGGGACCGAGGCTTTAACTCCGCACCACCAGCACTGAAGTCTAACACCTTACCCCTGAACCAGCAGGACACCACCATATTACTTAATTTATTAGTGCAGTTAGTGACCTGGTGGTCTAGGGGTAAGGTGTCAGACTTCTGTGCTGGCGGCCGGGGTTCAATCCTCGGTCCCGGCACAGATTTTTCTGATTACCAAACCCTTCCTTCACCTCTGGCAAGACATCTGGTGAATGTGGGGAATGCCAGGCCTCCACCGTGGTTCGGATTCCACGTTAAACTGTAGATCCTCCATTTCATCTCACAATCACCCTACCATTACACATTAGCGTAAGTGCGTATAACCCGAACGGGTAGTAAGACGCGGTGCTAATAATAATAATATTAGTCCAGTTCAATTTGTATAGGGAAAAAAACAGTACGACAGCCATTAAGGTTACTAAAACTACTATCATGTATGAGGGTGATTATTAGAACTAATGCAGTAAAAACATAATTTTTAGGCAATTTAATTCTAGTCATCAATACGTACTCGTTAAATAGAATTTAAAAAAAAAAAAATTTAATAAACTCTTTATAAAAATATAATCTAATTTTCTTGAAGTATTAATAATTTGTGGGTATCATATTTGTTAATAATTGTTTATTCTACCCGCTTCATTGGCTGAATGGTTTAAGGCGTCACTCTTGAGTTAGATTGGTCCTGCCGATGACGGAAAGATAGGGGTTGGAATCTTTGTTTGGGTCTACTGAGGCTGTCTTTTCCTAAATGCTTTCCCAAGCAAATGCGAGTAGGTTACCATAATACTCTTCCTTCCTCATCCTTATCACATTATAGTAATTATCATGTATGTGTATAATCTGAACAGGTAGAAAGACGCTCTGATTAGGTAAATTAATGTTTTTTTAAATATTCTTAGCTTAAAGAGTGATACGGATTTCTTTCAATAACGTGTGTCTACTGAGAAAAGAAATACAGCTTTGGGACTTTGAGGGTTTAAGGTGTCAGTTGTCAATTTCGCAATAGGCTAAACTACAGATTAAAGGGATATTGGGTTTATAATTCCGGTCGGGTGTGGTGAAGGTGTTTTTCCCAAATGGTTTTCCACTCTCCTTCCACACAAATGTGGGCATACTTCCTCTAATTTCAACTGTTTTCATCCATAACACATTGGTCTAACTATCCTATTAGTTTTAGAATGAATGTTTTTAAGAAATAAAACAATTATAATTATTTGAGATATTTAACGAGCGCTATCTGTATCAGCCGATTATATCCCCGGTCAGCTTCTAAATAACAGACACGAATTCTAGAATTCCGGCCGTTAATTCATAACTGTGAAAGGGGAAACCCCCTATTTCACAAATTATCATTTATTCTTCCATTCTGGTAATCGAACCAGGAACTCTTACTCGGCAGGAAGACACGCTAATGACTGAGCTAAGGTGTGTTTACTTGTGTTTGATTTATATTTTCTTAAGAATAATTATATATTATGATTGTTTGCGTTAAGGATATTTATATGTTATGATTAATTTAGCCTAGTGACTCGATGTAAGATATCAAATATGGTTGGCTAGAGCTAGATAAAGCTTGAAATTAACCTAAAACACCACTACCTAAAAAAAATACTACACATTTCTTAATGAACTGTAGTTAATTAAATAGTGAGAAAACTATATAGCAAAATATATAGCCCGATGATGATTTTACGTCTTTGGGGAGAAAATAAACAAAAACTGAAATCCGAAAGTGTTCCATTTTAAACCATAGAGTTCCTTCTGCTGTCAAATGTTTGATAATATAGTTCCGCTACTGTCCGTAGAGCTAGTGATTCTACTGGTTTCAAAAACCCACTAATACCTTAATCCACTGTTCAATGACGTCATATTTTCCCTGTGCGAGGTGTCAGATTGAACCAAATGTGTTGGTCCGCGCGTGCAAGTACGTCACAAAGAAACAAATTCGTTATAAAAATTAGGACTTTTAAACTTTCGCAAATTACCTGGGGATCTAAGGGTGGAAGGTAACGCTAGTTACGTCTGTTTATTTACTAGTATTTATAAAAAAAACTATTTTCGGCTAAAATTAATCATTTACTGCTACAATAAATATGTTTGGTTTAATTTTCTAGACATATTAATATCAATATTTCTTATATATCTTTCATTAGATTTATGGTTTATAAACAAATCTTTTTAAATGAAGTAAAAAAGTTATGTTAATATTCCGCGATGCCTGTGAGAGATATTAATTAACTATTCTTACATGCATACCTAAATGGGCCGTTCCCTTTCGAGGTAGGCAAGAAACTTTGCATATGGCAAAAAAAACAAAAACTACTCCGTACTTAATCCATCCTCACTAACTTTCTCCCCAACTCCCTATCCTTGTATACTCCCTTCGCTTCAACAACATCCAAAAACCGAGTCCTACATGTTCTTTTATTCATAAAACTCTTAATGTTTCTCTTCTTCATCTATTAATCTACAATAGCCACGTCTTACCTGGCCTACCCCTTCCGATTGATACACACACTCTACCTTCATATATTTGCTTCATCACTCGATCCACACTCATTCTTTCATCATGCCCAAACCAACCTAAGACAATTCTTTAACATTTACCAATCAGATTCCCTTTAAAACTGCACTCCTTCAGCACCCATTCATTACTAACTCTGTCTATAACTTTTAAGATTAACTAACTAACTAAATAACTAATTGTTGAGATATTTAAAATTTGTATCTCAATAAAATATCATACGGCATATTTTTGATTATGAAACTGTGAAAAGTAAACTAGAGCTTGGATATATTTTACGAAAAAATGATTAAAATAAGTCAAATAAAATACACTTTTCAAGACCGAACAATTTTTATTGGTTTAAGACGCCATCTTACTACACGCCCATGCTATATGCATTTTAATTATGATAACAAAGTAAAGCGAGGTAAGCTATAATTTAGAGGAAATGTATCCGAATTTGCAAAGACGAAGAGTGGTAGCCATTAAGGAAATGATACCTTCTGTGAACTCAGCCTGGATTCGTAAAACAAACTCCCAATAATCGGTATATAGGATTAGATTAGCCTAAAGGTGCGTTTAGACGGGTAATTAAAATCGCACATTGCTGAAAATGTTTCCCAGATATATGGCCCAGCAATGTTGCCGTCAATACAAGATCAGCTTGTGGCTGTGCAATGTTTCTGAGCAATGTTTGCAGCCACAAATTGCCGTATGATTGCATGTTCACACGACGATAGACTGGCCAAGATGGATGATACTCTACTTGTTTATGTAGCATTTATCCTGCTTCATACCCCTGGAAATTAAACTAAAAAAAACACTAGATATGTGGATGCGTTCTTTTTTGAGCAAACGTGAAACAACAAATAATGTAACCCTGAATATATTTGATGGTCGGGCATTTCCAAAGTCCCGAGCGAGCCCGATTTATATAACCCTAGAATTAATAGTCAGTTATCTATTTTAAAAATGTATAAGAATGTCAAAAAGTTATTTTGAGCTTTTATTGAATATAATTGACATAAATCATTGTTATATTCACACTAACAGGTAAAATCATGACACAAACCAAAGCACTAGTAGTAGCTGTGAGCTGCTCAGTGAATGGAGGGTCGAGCAGCGCTGAGTGAGAGAGAGAGATACTTGTCAGAGAGGGAGACAGTCAGACATGGCTGAGCCATTCAAAGAGTTTTCCAACGGAGATGGACAACACCAGCAACACACGAGCAACTAACTGCAGTAGTCAACAAATACCGGCCACATTTCGATACACAGAGCTCTGCAATATTGTCAGTAACACACCGGTTACATAATTGCAGTAAAATATGGCCTGTCAAATCACACTTTAGATAAAGTTTGTGTTTTAAATAATGCGGATGGCATTACGTGGTTACATGGTTATAAGCATATTATATAATCATTACTTTAATGGGGTAGGGATGAGGAAGAAAGTTTTTTAAAGGTAATCTACCATTATGTTCGTAGAAGAAGAGTGGTAAACAATTTAAGAAAAACCAGCCTCACTAGATCCAATTGGAGTTTGAACCCCGATCGCCTCGTTTTCCGCAGGCCAGCCTAACGCGAGAGTTCCACCTTATTGGTAAACGTCTAGTCCAATTTTATAGGAAGTTCCTAGATATACTTTCACGTATTCATAAGTCAAGTCATTAGACCTGGTGGTCTAGGGGTAAGGTGCCAGACTTCTGTGCTGGCGGCCGGGGTTCAATCCTCGGTCCCGGCACAAATTTATCTGATTACCAAACCCTTCCTTCACCTTTGACAAGAAATCTTGTGAATGTGAGGAATTCCAGTTCTCCGCCGTGGTTCGGATTCCACGTTAAACTGTAGGTCCTCCATTTCATCTCACAATCACCCTACCATTACACATTAGCGTAAGTGCGGATAACCCGAACGGGTAGTAAGACGCGGTACTAATAATAATAGTAATAATAATAA
>CABFVX010000556.1:134733-226085 GCA_902151425.1 Timema shepardi
TGTAATGAGGTGGACTGGATAGAACTAGCTCAAGATAGGGATAGGATGTAATGAGGTGGACTGGATAGAACTATCTCAATATAGGGATAGGGTTTAATGAGCTGAACTGGAGAGAACTAGCTCAATCTAGAGATAGGTGGCGTATTTTTTAAACTGTGACAATGAACTTTCGTGTCCCTACTGCAAAAAAGTAAAATAAGAGTTAGTCAGCTTGGATTAATTTTTAATAGAAAATGAGACCAGCATAGCAGAATAGTTGGCGTATTTAAGGAGCGTAGACATATTTTAACAATTTTAATGATGTTTACTGGAGCTTCAAGATGTACTATATATATATACTTTGAAGGACCTTTTCTTATATTTATAGTATACAGTGTGTCCCCAAATACCCCTATTATAATCCTCAGTAAATTCATTATTTTAGCAGATATCTTCAAGCAGCTTGCAGTAATTAATAACTTAAGTCAATCCATTTTTCTTTACTTTGCTAATTACTGCAAACCATTTTAAGAAACTTTCTAAAATGACAAATTTATTAAGAACTTTTGTTTATCCCCACCACGTCTTACTACCCGTTTGGTTTATGCGCTTAAGTACTAGTTACAACAATGGTTTTAGGGATGAGGAGCATTATATTTAAAGGAAATTTACCCGCATTTTCGTGCAGGAATAGTGCAAAAACATTTTGGAAAAATCCACCCTCAGAACACCCGAACAAGAGTAGAACTTCAATCGTTCCGTCATCGGCTATCTAGTCTACAGCGGTCTGGGGTTCAATCCTCGGTCTCGGAACAGATTTATCTGGTTACCAAACCCTTCCTTAACTTCTGACAAGACATCTTGTGATTGTGGAAAATGCCAGGCCTCAACCGTGGTTCGGATTCCACGCTAAACTGTAGGTCTTCCATTTCATCAAACAATCACCCTACCATTACACATTAGCGTAAGTGCGTATAACCCGAACGGGTAGTAAGACGCGGTTCTAATAACAGTAATAATAATAATAGTATACAGCGAGAGTTGTGCCTTGGGACATGTGGTCGCCGAAGCGGGTATGACTTAAATTATTATTATTTATAATAATAATTATTATTATTATTAGCACCGCGTCTTACTACCCATTCGGGTTATACGTACTTACGCTAATGTGTAATGGTAGGGTGATTGTGAGATGAAATGGAGGACCTACAGTTTAACGTGGAATCCGAACCACGGTGGAGGCCTGGCATTCCCCACATTCACAAGATGTCTTGTCAGAGGTGAAGGAAGTGTTTGGTAATCAGATAAATCGGTGCCGGGACCGAGGATTGAACCCCAACCGCCAGCACAGAAGTCTGACACCTTACCCCTAGACCGCCAGGTCACCGACTAAAACTTAAAATTGAGTGAATAAGTGATGTATATTTTGAGTTTATAAAAGTAGTTTTTTTTTTTTTAATTTTGCTGATTAAAATATACTCTCTTTTTTTTGTAATCTTAAGAATGAAGCTTATTCCGAACAAAGATTTGTATGCGCGTTGTACAGGAAATAAGATTTACAGATAATTTTATAGTTGAATAATTGTTTTAATTGTATTTCAAAGTAAAAAATATTTAGAATTTTAGGGGCAAAATTATAAACATATTTATATGCATATCAAAATAATTCTCATTTCACTTATATGTTTGTGTTTGTAGATCGAGCAGTTGTACGTTGAGGTCCTCTACACTATCACCAACAAGGTGGGCGCCTCTACCGGCCAGTACGCGCACTACAAGGAGGACTTGTATTCGTACGCCCAGGAGTCGTTTGGCATCTCTTCGGACCATCATCGCAAATTCATGTCCATAGCCAGCGAGGAAAAGGTAACACACCATACCGCCAGGGGTCTGTAAGATCCTCTAGTTTCATACGCATGCGCATATATGAATAAAAAGCTATAGCTCATCTACGGTAGAAGTGTAGGTGAGTGACAGCTAGGCAGAAGGATCCTTATCGCAAACGTTAGTGGCTGGAGGTATTATTATAATCATTTGATAACACTGTTTATTGATGGTATAATATCACCAAGAAAATAAAAATGATTTACTAATAGGTTGTTATTAGTGACCTTCAACAAATAAATAGCCTTCTGTTAGCTTCCACTTACCTACACTCCTACCATAGATGAGCTATAGGTGAAAAGAGGACAAATCATTGGCTAGTTCGTAAGGAATCAAGAAATATCTCCAAAAAATCCCATACATTAGTTTTTTTAATTATCTACGTCTTTATTTTATAGTAATTTTAATATTTATATAACCCATTGTAGATGATTTATAACCTAATCAAAAAGATACCGAATTATTTTTTTTACGGATTTCCTTAGGTGTACGTCACAACTTTAATATTTCATTAAAATCATCGCGTCTTACTACCTGTTCAAGTTAAATGAATATATAATAATTACTCTATTTGGGTGGGGATGAAGATGGAAGGATTTTAGAGGTAAGATAACCTCATTTGTATGGGAGGAGAGTGGGAAACCATTTGGTGAAAACCACCCTCACTAGATCCGACTGGGATTCGAACCCTGATCTCCTCGTCATGACTAAGCCAGTCTACCACGAGGGTGATGGCTTAGATATTGCGGCCACTGAAGCGGGCTACAACTTTAGTTGAACCGTCGTCTAAACGTTCGCAATTCTATGGTATTTAAGTGTGATAAGCTTATCTGATATTTCAGAAGAGATTGAACTTATCATGAACAGACTATACCATTTTATTTTCCATGCAGTCGTTTTATCTCTGCTATTATGAATACGAGGGATTTTATTGAAGGTATTTTTCTCCTTGTTAAAATTATTTTTGTTGTTATTTTGTTGTTGTAAACCCTTAAAAAATAATTGCCTTTTAGTCTGTGACGCACAAAAAGGCAATTCGTGCAGAATGTGAATTGAGATTTACATTTGTTTATCAACAACGGAAAGTAAAGACTTTCCTTCAAAAGCTCGAATGGCCATGATACAGTTATTTTAGCAATAAAGAAAGTATTATATATAATTGTCTCAATAAATAAATATATATAGTATTCTCTAAATGTAAAAATGACACCTGGACCCGGGAATAAAATTCAGGACTTTTGGCTAAGTACGCCATTGCTTTAACCACTAAGTTACTAAGGAGTCATCCTATTCTATTTTAAAGCAGATTCTGTGATGGACGTGCGGGAGTCGTCAGATACACATGAGAGATCAATTAAGATCACGAGGTATCGGATACCACATCCGAGCTAAAGCTGGTTGCTTTATCTGATACCTCGTGATCTTAATTGATATCACCCGCCTCGGTGGCGTAGTTGGCTAACGCGTTAGTCGTGTTGAGCTCGACTACTGAGGACGGGGAGATCGAGGTGGTTTTTCCTAAATGGTTTTCCACTCTCCCTCCACGCAAATGCGGGTTCACATCATCTAATTCAACCTTCCCAATTCCTAATCCGTTATAGTAATTAGTACTTAAAGCGTATAACCCGAACGGGTAGTAAGACGCAGTGCTAAATATTATTATTATTATTAATTGATATCACATATATGTATCTGACTATTTCCGCACATCCATCACATAATCTGCCTTAAAATATGTGTGAAGAATTACCCTGGGCAGAGGATGACTCCTGGATAGCTCAGTAATTAAAACATTGGCGTACCTAGCCAAAGATTTCGGGTTCTATTCCCGTGTTCAGGTGTCATTCTTCAATTTAAATTATTATTATTATTATTATTATTATTATTATTATTATTATTATTAGCACCGCGTCTCACTACCCGTTCGGGTTATACGCACTTACGCTAATATGAAAATGGTAGGGTGATTGTGAGATGAAATGGAGGACCTACAGTCTAACGTGGAATCCGAACCACGGTGGAGGCCTGGCATTCCTCACATTCACAATATGTCTTGTCAGAGGTGAAGGAAGGGTTTGGTAATCAGATAAATCTTTCAATTTAAAGAATATACTTATATACGGCTATAACCGTAATTAACTGATATAATAGCTTGGTTATTTAATTCACCTTGATCTATAGATATATACATATATTGGATATTTAAATAAGTTTCCTCATAATAAACTGCAGAAATACGCAACAAAATTAAATTCAGTGATCCTTTAACTTAGCTATGAGGCAAATTTTTTTTACAGTAGTAAGGACTTTTGTTCTTTTTGTTCACTTACCTTTCCCTATCATAAGTTTTTTTAACCAAGTGGCTGATAACCAACATAGATAAAGCCTAATAATACAGTTAGTTCAATTTCCAACTTTATATTTCCTTACTCTTGTACAAAATAAAGTGTCTAAAAGTCTTTGTCTTCCGGTTTTTACCGACACACGTTTGAATCACGCGAATTAAACATGATTTTTTTTTGTAAATTTTACCGTATGTTATTGTTTGGTTGCTGGCAAATAGCGGTTTAAAATAGTCTTTTACTTAAATTTATGATTTAAAAAATATATCTTAATGCTTACTACTAATATATTTACTCTTCAGGGCTGACTTGGACTATGACTTAAACGTTTGGAACCTTAGATCAGTCGGTAACGTGTCTGGATGTAAAGCTAAGGGTTACGGTTTCGATTCCCGTCATGGCCAAAAAATGCATTATCAACCAAAATGTGGATTTCAGGCTGGGTGTTGTTTTTGTTCTAAGTATAAGTTAGTTTACTATATAAGTCTTATGCTTATATAATCAATCAGTTCATAAAACGTATTTTAAATAAAAATATAATGTGAGGAATAAATATGAAGGTGAATATTAATAAAAATGGACCTTCTTATCGTTCAAGTTTAAAAACGTGCATCATACACACAACAAATAACTTAAAATCCGTTTCGGTGTCTACATGTTCAATTTTTCACCCTAGATGGTTAATCATTCTCCTTCCGCGCAAATGCGGGTAAAATACCACTAAAATACTTCCTTCCTCATCTCTACCTCATTAGAGGAACTATTATATATATGAGTACAACTTTAAAATGTAGTAAAACACGGGGATAAGTTATATATGCAGTAGAAGATTGACTAATTTGACATTGGATAATTTGAAAAATTGAACAATACGAACCCACCATGAATCCCCATTAAGTTATTTTTTTAAATAATGGTGAAACATAATATTTAACTTGAATTTCAGAAAGAAATATTTGAATAATTCGAAGCCTATTTTTTGCAGATTGTATTCATTTCAAACCTAACTTAATGATCCATATTAAATCACTAATTATACCAATAACTTCAAATAACGCTATAGTCATTGACGCATGATAAAAGATAAGATTCACTGAATCCAAACCAGACGTAAAATACATATTTTAATATAATCATTGGACTTGAATATTTTGTTCATTGCGTTAAGATAAGCAAACTACAACTAATATAAATATATATATATATATATAATTATAAAAGTTATATATATATATAATTAAAAAGGTTATACGGTATGTTTACACACACACACAGTCAAACCTTTTTAAATGGGAAGTCCAAGGAATAAAAATTATTCAAAGTATCCAAAATTTGAATTACTCTTTTTCATGAGCATTGAGGCAGCTGGCTAACAATAAATCGATAACCTCACAATATGATACATATAAACACACACACATATTATATATTATATATTAAACACATACACAATATAATTATAAAAATAAGAAAATGGTATGGTAAACCGCACAAACTTTCATTCGCTTTTATCTTTAAAATATATACTTTTACTAAAAACTCGTAAGATTTGTGAAACGAAATAATAGGTGTATACATTGCTGTAGAAACATTACACCAAAGATCATAAATGAAATAATATACACTGTTAATTAATTACGCTATGGCATTAGGAACTAGGAACACTATTACAGAAAAATTGAGAAAAGAGAAATAAAATTGTCCACTAAACATAAGAATCAAATTCCTTTTCAAAAACCTGAATTTAAAAACTATATATTTTATTATATCTCATAAATTATTGATTTTATGTATTTCAAATAACATATTTTTATCTTTAATAGTACTACAATTTTACAATGATAAGCTATTATTTTATCTTAAATATTTGCGGAGAAATAATCAAATTTGGAAAAAAATTCCACATGTAAAGAATCCTTAAAGTAATTTTCATAAGAAAATGAGAGTCGCCATCTTGTTTATAATGATTAAAAGTGTCTAGATATAAACTTTACTCTAAGTCGTTAGAGAGAATTTTGAGAAAATCTATTTTTCTTTTTTGCCCTTCACTAAAACTACCACTCATGTTATGGTTCTATGTATAATTCCAAAATCCTCTCGGAGGGGGGGGGGGGCTTATGTAAACCCCAGATACCAAGTTTGAGCCCAATCAGTAAAATAGTTTCGGCTCTAGCCCAAGGTACAAAGAAATAGACGTCATCGCGAAAACAACTTTTTTTTTGTTTTGGGGGTTATGAAACTTCGACATTTATTAAAATCTCGAGTTCGATTTTTTTTTTCTTTCTAAAACCACAATATTTTCTCTCTGAGATCTAGAGCGAAAATATCGAGCGAAATTTAAACAAAAACTTGTAACTTGAAAAATTAACATAAGAATATTGCAGATTTTTAATCAATATATATATATACACACACACACATAATCCAAACGGGTTGTGAGACGCGGTGAAAATAAAACAAAATACAATTATAACCTCATGGTTGATCGATTAATAATTTATTTTTACACAATAAAGTTCTTGATGTAGCGAACGGAAGGAGGAAAGTGTAAAATACTTCATCAATCTCAATATTTTTTTCCTACTAAACAACAGAGAAGTCGCTCCAAAGAAGGTACAACAACTAGCTTCTAGAATATAGAAGAAAGCTAGTAATGGTTCAAGTCCTGGAAGTCGGACACAAAGAACGCGCCCATTTATTCACGATCATTTCGAACGTTCTATTACCTCGTGCGCTGAACGCTAAGCCTGCAAGGGGAGAGGGGCAATGGCAGTAGGTACCTTGTAATGGCTTGTGGAGCCAGTCACCCGAGCACGTATAAAACCCTTTACATCCCCCCCCTCTCGCTTTACCCCTTTCTCCCAAACTCTCCCCTCACTCCCCATCTGTTTTACTCTCCCTCTGTTCCCCAGCTTCTTCTCCTCTCTCAGCTATCAACAACTATCTCTTCTATTCTCTACACTTGGCGCAATGTGTAAGACAGGAACGATACAGTCTGATTCGGATAGAAATTAATTTATTTTAGCAGCTACCAAATGAATCTTCTGTGTAAACTCATCGGCTCATAACAATTGGTCCACGGGACCCATTGTCTCAAAAGTTCGTAGTTTAGTTGGGCCACGATCACTGGCCAGGAGGATTATCGTCATAGATTAGTTGGGCCACGATCACTGACCAGGAGGATTATCACCATAAGCTTAGTTGGGCCACGATCACTGACCAGGAGGATTATCACCATAGCTTAGTTGGGCCACGATCACTGGCCAGGAGGATTATCGTCATAGATTAGTTGGGCCACGATCACTGGCTAGGAGGATTATCGACATAGATTAGTTGGGCCACGATCACTGGCCAGGAGGATTATTGACATAGATTAGTTGGGCCACGATCACTGGCCAGGAGGATTATTGACATAGATTAGTTGGCCCACGATCACTGGCCAGGAGGATTATCATCATAGCTTAGTTGGGCCACGATCACTGACCAGGAGGATTACCGTCATAGCTTATTTGGGCTACGATCACTGGCCAGGAGGATTATCGTCATAACTTAGCTGGGCCACGATCATTGGCCAGGAGGACTATAACAGATAATGGACCTGCGGGTGTATGAATTCGGCCCAACCAAACTTTTTGTCTTATATTAGGTTAGGTTAGGTTAGGTTATATTAGCTTAGCATTTTGTTGTGTCTTACTCTCCGTCACTTGCTGTTTCTCACTAAACTCGAGAAAACATTTACAAACATCCTGTAGCGCCGCAACAGTCGGGTTTGTTAGCCCAACTGTGATATGGGATTAATGATAATCTTTTAAACGCAGGTCATAACAGATACACGCGGCCCAATACCCCAATACTGATACGTCAAGTCATGTTATCTGCAGCTTCTAACGTTAATAAATATTATCAATACTTATTAAATAATTATAAAATATTATTAATGTCGACCACAAAAAAAAAATCTTTTCTAAGTGTTCTTTCATACTTAGATCATTTTGTAGTGATCCGCGATATGATAAATTCTTTCGATTATTATTTTGACAGGGTTCGGAAAACTGTAAGAGCTTAAGATCCGTCACTTTCCCATATTTTATTGCCAAGCTTATTTCGTGCATTAAAAATATTGTTAAGAAAATACTACCTTTAAAATTTAATTCAAGGGTCTACTATACATTTCTCCAGATCATTGTTTTCCAAAATTTTTGTACGTATACCCCTTGGAGGAGAAGTGTAGTATTTCAAGAGGTACGCGAAGTTCTACCTATTGATAATATTAAAATTTGGAACGACTTTTTATTTTATATATCCTATCTACGATAAGAGAGCTAGAAAAAGTTACCATGTGTCCATTCGCCGAATCATAGCGATCTGAATGACCATCCGTTGAGTTGTTACTTTTGGCAGTCAAAACTTTCACAACAAACAATTAGTTTATGACTAATTTTTATTAAACTGTTTTTACATTATTGAAAAACGAACTTGTTTGTATGAGATTTTTATATTTTTGAAGCAGGTATCTTTGATTCACTTAAAAATTTATTACAAACAAGAGCTTCTAAAATACTTCATCCGCTTCAAAAATTAAGACGGCAAACCAGCTGAAACAAGGGCGTTTGCTTTCGTCATACACACAGTCTTCGGTTGTGTTCATGCGCATTTGTTTCCAAAATAAAAATATATATATTGAAACTAATATTTTTATGGCTCTTTCTTTAAGTTATAAAAAAACATTAACTTATTTCGATGGTCAGTTATTAGAAAATACAAGTGTGAATATAATAGTTTTTAATTATAATTTCTCATAATATAATATATCTTGTTACCACAACAACTAAAAATAATAGTTTTATTAATATATTTTGTTATTTTAATAAGTTACTAAAACACCTATTATACAATAATCCTTAGAGAAGTATTATTAGAATCGTTTGCTAATAATTTTTTTCTAGTACATATAGTTTTTACTAATAAAATAGTAATGATTTCCCAATAGGCTGTCATTAGTGACTTTCAGTCAATGTTTGCAATAAACTTCTGCTAGCTGTCAGTTACCTACTCTCCCACCGTAGATGAGTAATACTTTAAACGATAACAGCATTAATTTTGTTTCCTTCTTTTTGATGAAACGCTGTAAGAGGTACGTTGGATAGATTAAGGACCCTCCAAGTGTACGTGACTTGTGAAATATTATGCGACACTACTTAAGATAATTACTTTAGGATATTTCATAAAATATTTTTTTCCTACCAATGATTCCTATAAGCTCATATCTATTGTCCATTGTATAAAAATGAGGATAAAAAGTTGTCATTATAATCCAGGTCAGATATTAAGTGAATGTTGATGTCATCATTTGAAGAAAATTAAACTCTTTGTTTCTACTGAATCAATTTTTTTTATTAAAAAATGTTTTGCTATAAAAATTGCAAAAACACTTATTTTTATCACGTCCTCTACACTCCTACCATAAGAGCCACCCTTATTGTTAAATATTTTAATTTTATATTTACCTACAAGTTTTTATAAATTATAATTTTTACAAAGTAGTATTCAAATAAATAGTATGGATAAAAGGTCACGATATGGAGATTACTTTATTTAATGGTAATTAGTAATCTATGTTAATTATTTAGCTATTATAATTTTATCTATCCAGAGTTGGCTTCTTATGTACCGTTGTTGATTATTGGTAAACACTATTAATAAATAAAAAGGAAAATGAAATTAAAAATGATACAAATATTACCCATAACATTGGCAGAATAGTCTAAAGCGTCACTCTATTAACAGACTAGACTGATGGTGACGAGAATATCTGGGTTCAAATTCCACTCGGTTCTTTTGAGAATGTATTTTTGTTAATGGTTTTCCAGTCTCCCACCACGCAAATGTGGGAACAAGAACCGGCGCTGAAAAAAAAAGGAAACTATTGCATTATATCACTCAAAACACACCATAAAAATGTTGATATAAAAAATACAAGGTGAAAATAAGTAATATTATCTAAGCCTCCTCTGAATCATTTTTACCGAAAAATATTTTCTGAAAGGCTTTTTTTCTTTCTTTTTTTTTCAATTTAATAGAAAGCCTTAAAAGCTCTAATGTAAAATAGCTTCCCTTTCGATAGCTTTATTTTAAAATACATTGAATAAAACATGAATTATTTTTTTCGATAAAGACTCTCGTTCTTTTAAGCATGCCGTGATCAAAACATGAAGTGCTCCACTCGGTAGTGAAGTGGTGGCACTCCTCAGACAACAGAGACTGGTACGGCCGGAGCGCTGTAGCTTCCTCACTGCTCGTTTCATGCTGTAGCTTGACCAAGGGAGAGTCTCTCTTCGCCAAGTGGGTCATCAAGAGGACGGGGATTGGGGTGCTACCCTCGCTTATTTCTCCGTTACTTTTAAAATCGTCTTTCTCTTGACAGTACGGATAGAAAAGTACAGTGAACAAAAAACAAAAATTGAAGTCAAGACTTTGATAAATGTCAACGTTTCATAACCCCTTGAAACAGAAAAAAGTGTATTTTGCGATACCGTCTGTCTCTCTGGCTAGAGCCGAAACCGTTTTATCGATCAGGCTAAAACTTATTGTGGGTAAATTACTGAACTGATTGCTGAGGATGGGGAGAGCGTGGTTCGATCCTAGCCCGGTGCATTAAGAGTGGTTTGCCACCATCTACGCAAATCCGGGGGCAATTCTTGTAAAAAATAAACATTATTAATCCCTGTCACATTAGTGTAATCAGTAACTAGGCGGATAGCCCGAACGGGTAGTAAGACAAGGTGCTAAAAAAAAATTTACTGAAGGGCAAAAGGAAATAGAAGTCAATTATCTCAAAATGTTCTCAAAATATTTTAGTTAAATTCTGTATCTATGCATTGTTTAGCACTAAAAACAAAATGGCAGATCATATTTTCTCGGTAAAGAGTAGTTTAGAAAAGCAGAAATTTTCAATGTTGAACATATCTCCACAAATATTTGAGATAAGAAATATCTAATTATTTGTATAGTTGTAATACTATTAAAAATAAAGATGTTCTATTTAGAATATATTTTTTTAAAACCAATAGTTGCTGAGCTTTAAGATTATTATTTTTTTGTTCTGGATGCTGGAGTGTTTCTGCTACAATATATAAGTCTATTATTTCGTTTGACAAATCTTACGATTTTTTAGTAAAAGTCTTTATTATAAGATAAAAAAGAGAAAGTCTGCGCAATGCACTATGTCATTTATTTCAACCCTACCACTAGATTTATTTTGATAAGAACACAACTAAATATATCATATTCTGAAAATTGAAAAATGACACCTGGACACGGGAATCGAACCCGGGACCTTCGGCTTAGTACGCCGATGCGCTTACCACTGAGCTATCCAGGATTCTTCCCGTTCCCATGGTCATTCTTCACTCATAGTTTAAGGCAGAGTCTAAGATGGACGTGCAGAAGTCGTCAGCTTATAAACATGTGATTATCTAAGATCACAGCCATCAGACAACGCAGCCATTAGCGACTCGGTTAAAATAACACAAATAACAACTATCTTAACATTAATTACCAGACCTATGTGTTTAATGAATTCAATAGATTTTTGTCAAATATCTCAGATAGGCTCGGAGAATATCCTTCTGCAATTTCAAATATTCTGCGTTAAATGAATCGTCCTGTGAACTGCGGTAGATATTTAACGAATTTTTTTTTAAAAAAAAAAAGCTTTGTTTAACTGAATGAGCTATTCGCTGTAACTTTAAACAGATTTTGACTGAGAGAATGCGATAATAAAAATAAAAATTATGAACGTTATTTTAATTCAAATTCAATTCTTTATAATACGACCTATCGAAATTAATTGTTAATAAATTGGTTTATTTTTATTACTTATGGAGGGATATTAAGGTATGCATAAGCAACACGGTTTCGTAGTTCACTTTTTTAAAGTTGGTGCTGTGTGGCGTATACGCATTCGCTAGAAAACCTCAAAAGAATACATAAAATGCGGCGTCAGAATGGAATATCAAAAACGAATTAAACTTTCTTCCGCTTCAGGAGGCAATTTCCTACCCTTCACGTGGAATATACACATCGTTAGCGTCGAAAACGGCGAAGTCGAGTAAAAAGTGATGTTAATGAGACTCAACTTCCCATGGAAAATGATTGTATTCTGCGTTCACCGAACAAAGTTTTGATGAAGAATGTTTGTGAACAAATTCTATATTTACAATTGATATCCGGATACTAAACTAATATTTCTCATCTTGCGAATATTTTTTTTATGAGTATTGAAAAAAATATTTTGAATAAGATAATAAACTAAAATGTGTATTCGAAAATTTTAAAAATTACAACTGAACATGGGAATTGAACCCGGGTCTCTCTGCTTAGAGCGCCAATGCGCTTACCACTACACTATCCATTATTTTTCCCGTGCTCAAGTTCATTCTTCACCTATATTTAAGGCGAAATCTGTTATGGGCTTGTGGGTATCATCAACTAACAATGAGCCATAAAAAATGGACAAAAACATAATTTTGGCACGTATAAAGCAAGTACTTTAATATTATTTCCATTCGTGCTAGTAGGCATTTATTATAAATGTTAAAAACTCATTCAGTCTGGCTCGCCGCTGGCGAGAGGTCAAAATTTGAATCCCTGTCAGTTGTACTGGGGGTGGTTTTTCCTAAATATATTCCCAGTTTCCCTCCATTAAAATGAGATACATCTTCTTTAAATAACACTTTCTTAGTTCCTAACATATTAGTTTAATTCATATATATGGATTTGCCAGAGTGTGTAATGAAACATGACCAAAAAAAATGCTAAGAGTTAAAATAAATATTATCATGTTTTGGTCGTTATTTTAAACTTCATAATAATTATTTCGTCTTATTCTCATGAAAAGTGTATACGTTTTAAAATAAAATATTTCCATAAACTACGTAAAAAATGTAATAAAATGAAAAATCATTTTTTTTAATCTTTAAAAGGTTCATTGTTTCAAATGAAGACCCAAAGTATAGTAAAAACTCTCTTTCCCCTACTTCACCCCGTGTCATCCCCATGTATGACGTCATTGAGGACTGATCCTCTACTTCAGTGTTGACTATTATGCGAGAGTGGAATAGTGGGGGGAGGGGGGGTTTCTCATTGTTACCCCGTCACTGCTATTGTGACCTCCCTCTTTCCCTTCGTCCTAGATTAAGTGTCATGTTCTATATTTGGCTACGAGCTAATATGCGTCCAGCACATTGCGACTCTCAAGATCTACTGAAACTTTATTATAGTATTGTCATTAATATCACTACGACTATTATTATTGTGTTTTTTTACTGTAGAAACTTAACTAAATCATTATTATGGATTAGATAGCCAAGATAGTTATTATTATTATTATTATTATTATTATTATTATTATTATTATTATTATTAGCACCGCGTCTTACTACCCGTTTGGGTTATACGCACTTACGCTAATGTGTAATTGTAGGGTGATTGTGAGATGAAATGGAGGACCTACAGTTTAACGTGGAATCCGAACCACGGTAGAGGCCTGGCATTCCCCACATTCACAAGATGTATTGTCAGAGGTGAAGGAAGGGTTTGGTAATCAGATAAATCTGTGCCGAGACCAAGGATTGAACCCCGGACCCCCAGCACAGAAGTCCTGAAAAAATGACGACTATTCATGAGAATTGAACCCGAGACCTTTTGGCATAGTACGGCAATGTTCTAACCCCCGAGCTATCCAGGAATAGTCCCGTTCTCAAGGCAGAGTCTGTGATGGACGTGTAGTCGCCGATTTCCACACGTCCATCACAGACTCTATCTTAAAATGTGAGTGAAGAAGGCCCCTGGACACGGGACGCTTCCTGTATAGCTCAGTGCTTAGAGCTTTGCCGTAAAAAATCCAAAGGTTCCAGGTTCGATTACCGTGCTTGGATGTCATTTTTCAGTTTAAAGAATATAAATGATTATTACAAGTGGATAATTTTGCTTTGTAACATTATGAAGATATACTGTGTATTCCTATTTAATTATTTAATATCGCTATAATAGTTTAGTTAAGTTCTGGATCTGTTATCTTCTTTTTTGATGACCTTTTAAAAGTCACCTTTGTCTTTTTGTATCTTAATCTGGAGTAAAAAAATTGGACGCCATATTGTATGAAATGATGAATTGGTCTCTTAATTCGAGGTTCAGCCTAATACGGGCCTGTGGTCCCCGCCCTGTCTCTGCTCTCTCTTTTTTTTTGTGATTATAAATTATCTTCTTGTTTATTAGAATGAATGTTAATATGTTACCCGCTGCCATTTTTATTAGCTTGTGGGGATATTTAGAGCCGGACTTACATATTCATGTTTTCTCCTCTTTATTATTTTTTTTCGCACCACATTTTACTATATATTCGGGCTATACGCATATGTACTAATTAAGCTAATGTGCTAGGGATGGGGAAGGCTTGAATTTAGAGGAAGTGTACCGGAATTTTCGTGTAGGAGAGGGGTAAAACCATTTTAGAAAAAAAATACAGCCTTCAGTACACCCGACAAAGATTTGAAACACGAACTCTATGTAATCGTAAGTCTAATCTGTTGTGAGAGTGACGCCTTAGACCATGTGGTCACAGAATAAGGTTAGGCAATATATAATCTAATTCAAAGCGGTATAAGGTCAGTTTTTAAGGAGCTTTAAGGGTTTTAGGGTGGTGCTTGAAGTCCGTAAGTGATAATAGACACGCTCCAATACCTCCAATACCTCTCACCCCATAGTTAGCATCTAGATTAGAAAGTTATTATTATTATTATTATTATTATTATTATTATTATTATTATTATTAGCACCGCGTCTTACTACCCGTTCGGGTTATACGCACTTACGCTAATGTGTAATGGTCGGGTGATTGTGAGATGAGATGAAGGACCTACAGTTTAACGTGGAATCCGAACCACGGTGGAGGCCTGGCATTCCCCACATGTCTTGTCAGAGGTGAAGGAAGGGTTTGGTAATCATATAAATCTTTGCCGTGAACGAGGATTGAACCCCGGCCGCCACCACAGAAGTCCTTCACCTTACCTCTAGAGCGCCAGGTCACCGACGATTAGAAAGTTAATGCAGCTCAAATCAAGCGTCACATCATGGGGAGATTTTCTGTATTCAACTTTAGAAAACTGTGAAACTTGAGACCAGTGAAACACGTTCTTCCCCTTATTTTTTATATTGTAATACTAAAAGTTTTTTTAGCATCGCTTATTACTACCCGTTCGAATTATACACTTATTTAATAATTACGCTAGTAGTTTTTAGGGATTAGGAAGGTTATATTTATAAAAAAAAGTGTACCCGAATGTGCTTAAAGAAAGAGTGGAAACCCATTTTGGATAAAGCACCCTCAATACACCAGACCGAGATTCAAACCTCGATCTCTTCGTTATTAGAAGTCTAGTTTACTGCGATAGTAGTGCGTTAGACCATGCGACCACCAAAGCGGGTACTAAAAGTTATTTAAGTAAATTATTAAAATTATCTCAGTTTCACTATTATCAAATGAAAAACGCAGTAAACCGCACTTTGATGCTTTTTCTGGTCGGAGCTTAATCTTGTATCTGATTTCCCGGTTAATCGGCCGTGAAATGACCACTTAAGGCCCTAATCTACTCAAGTATAAGTTCCTAAACACCAGAAACCAAGTGGGTTTTTGAAACTGTCCGACAGTAGGGGAAGAAACAGGGGAGGAGGAAAATACAAACGATAATATTATCTGTGTTGTGACCTTCGTATTAAAACTATACAATTCGATTCACAAAAACCCACTTCAGTGGCAGCATGGTCTAAGGCGTCAATCTCTTGTTAGACTGGTTTGTTGAAGACGGAGAGGTCGTGGTTAAAATCCCGGTCAGGTATATTGAGGGTGGTTTTTACTAGGGGGTTTCCTCATTCTGCCTCCACGTAAATCCATACATATTATCTATAAATTGTATCTTCCTCGTTCCTACATCTTTATTATAATTAAATGTGTAATAGACAGCGTGGGTAGTAAGACGGGGTGCGAAGTGAATTCTAGAATATAAATATAATCTCTTTTAAACGTGAGGATTGGCTTGGAAAGGGGAGTAAGAGGAGAGGGGGTGACTATAAAGGATGTAACCTCATCACGATTCAAGGTAATCTCTATGTTAATTCTAACCAAGTTTCATTCTTCGCGTTTGATAGCTCATAAAAAGGTTAAACAAGAAACCCTTTTCCATCTTTATCTTTCCTCAAAAAGTCTTTAGAAACAGCTCTTCAAAATCATAAATCAAACCCTATGTTTATAAATGAGTGTCTCTATGTTTTTGATCATAACATATTTTTTTTTAAATAAACCAACTTCCTATAATACGAGGGAATTTGGGGTTTATTTTTGGTGGGGAGGGGGAGAAATGCTTATAATTAAGCTCCTCTCATAAATATGATATAATTGACTCCCGGGGGAAAGTAGATTATTACCACTTGGATTAGGAAATGAAACAAAGCTTTGTTAGAAATTTTAAACATATTTTTGTTCTTTTAATAATATCTATATTTATTTTATAAGGAGTAATAAATGATAAAAACTAAATCTTCTTTCTTATTCTTTTATTCCTTTATCCTTATTTGATCTTTATTCTTCTATGATGACATGTTCCGGTGTTATATGTACAACATCTTCAGTTCTTATTTATTGTGACAATGATTTATTTAAAATACATATTTCCCGAAGGTTTGGGAAATTTTGTATTATTATTATTATATATGAAACTTTTTCATACATAATAATAATAATAATAATAATAATAATGATAATTCAAAATTTCATAAACCTTCGGGAAATATGTATTTTAAATAAATCATTGTCACAATAAATAAGAACTGAAGATGTTTTACATATAACACCGGAACATGTCATCATAGAAGAATAAAGATCAAATAAGGAGAAAGGAATAAAATAATAAGAAAGAAGGTAACCTGATGGTCTAGGGGTAAGGTGTCAGACTTCTGTGCTGGGGGACCGGGGTTCAATCTTCGGTCCCGGAACAGATTTATCTGATTGCCAAACCCTTCCTTCACCTCTGACAAGACATCTTGTAGATGTGGGGAATGCCGGGCCTCCAGCGTGGTTCGGATTCCACGTTAAACTGTAAGTCCTCCATTTCATCTCACAACCATCCTACCATTACGCATTAGCGTAAGTGCGTGTAACTCGAACGGGTAGTAAGACGCAGTGCTAATAATAATAATAATAATAATAATAATAATATGTTTAAACTGGAGCAATGGTTGATTTATTTTGACAAAAAAAAAGTTGCTAAAAAACTACAAAAACACTGACCTTTTCTTTCGTTCCTGCATCCTTATCTTAGTACATCACTGTGAAATGTGAAACTCACAATTTCATCCGTGATATATTTTTTGGTCGTGTTGTTAAACGAACCCGGGACAGTTTGATCACTAGGAGGACACGCTACTGACCTATCACAGGCGTCGGACTACTGAATGGTGAGAGCAAATTCCGTTTTAAACAGATTCTGCTTACCATAGCAGTCGCTAGCTCTTATTAATTGGGAGGAAATGATTGGGGGGAGGGGGGAGAGCGGGCAGGAATAACCTATTTTCTCTTTGAATTAAAATATTAGATTAATTTATACCAAATGAAAAAAATATGAATAAAATGATAGCAAAATTAATTGTATAAGTTAAATAAAATATTTCTCTTAATAATTTATGCATTGTCCTTAAACTTTGACACTCAGTTTTCTTAATTAACCACAAAATATTGGGAGTGTGTTTGTGTTTCAATCCTGTTTACCTTCATCCCCCTCCAGCGATGCCTATGCTGATTACCTTGGCAACAAACCATGTCTGGACTGGTTTTCTGATGACGGGTACATCGGGGTTTGAATCACGGTCGGGTCTACTGTGGGTGATTTTTCCTTTCCCACACTCCTCCCACGTAAATGCGGGTACATCACCTCAAAATGTTTGCTTCCTCGTCCTTACTTCCTTAGGGTTATTATAATATATGCGTATAGCCTGAATGGGCAGTAAGACTCGGTAATTTAAAAAAAATAAAGCCGTACCACTTCATTGACTATACTAGAAAGTATGTAGTCTACTATTATTATGATTAATAGCAACGCGTCTTACTACCCATTCGGACTATAGACTGATATTGTTTATTTTAATAGGTTTACGACCAATCACCGAGTCGCGTGTGTTTTTGAGCTCGTTAAACGCGCTATTGATCCTCCAATGCTTCGTGAACGTTTGTTATTGTTTTCATATGTATCTTTCTCTCTTCCACGTTCTCTCTCTATCTTTCTCTGCACCAAGGACGACGAACTTAAAGGAGAAATGTTGGAATAACGCCGACGTGCTGAGCACTGGAGGGAGGAATGCACTATCGGTCGAAATATCGATCGGTTGCTCTTGTGCACGAAAGTAATTATGAATAATAGAATAATGAAAACCACCAACCACGTAGTCCTAGCCGTTGAACTCTGAGAGTCAGGTCAGATTGGGTGTTCTGACATGGAATAAATAAACTTCTGCACCCCGTTATACCTTATTCAACTCTTCTTAAACATGTTAAACCACTTAGTTTTATTCAGGGAATTAATAGCGCCAAGGTGATAATGGGTCGCCCTAATCGGTTTTAGCGTGTTCTAACGCGTCACCATCGTGTTAAACTTGATCTCCTGAGACTGGGAGATCGGTTTTTTTAACCCTGGGTGGGTGTACTGCCTATTTGCCCCCCCCCTTTCCCCCACTTCACCCCTCCCCCATGCCGTTTGCCATTCTTCCTCTACGAAAATGTTGGTAAATTTTCTCTGAAATTCTACCTTCTACCCTAGTCTACTAGTGCAATTAATAGATGCATAAATAGGTGACCTGTCAGTCTAGGGGTAAGGTGTCAGACTTCTATACTGGCGGCCGGGGCTCAATCCTCGGTCCCGGCACAGATTTATCTGATTACCAAACCCTTCCTTCACCTCTGACAAGACATCTTGTGAATGTGAGGAATGCCAGGTCTCCACCGTGGTTCGGNATTACCAAACCCTTCCTTCACCTCTGACAAGACATCTTGTGAATGTGAGGAATGCCAGGCCCCCACCGTGGTTCGGTTTCCACATTAAACTTTAGGTCCTCCATTTCATCTCACATTCACCCTACCATTACACATTAGCGTAAGTGCGTATAGCCCGAACGGGTAGTAAGACGCGGTGATGATGATGATAATAATAATAATAATAATAATAATAATAATAATAGATTCGTAAAGTTGACCTCGGTGCTCCTGGGGGAAAGCACCCGCTCCAGGACTCGATGTTCGTGGGATCAAACCCAGCCGGGATCGACGGAGTTTCCTTGAGCGACAAAAATTAGACGCTTCCTTTGGAGGGGAAGTAAAGCCGCCAATCCCGTGTCGATTGTGGCATTTAAAATAAGCCTGGCAGGTATGTGAAAATACCTTTCCCAGCAAAATTGGTAGAATCTTTCGCTCTCGCTAATAGACATTCTCGTGTGCTGATATAATCAGTTAGTTCAGAAATTACAGTTTAAACACCTTGAACAGATAAAAAAATTGAATATATGCGTAAACGCGAACAGGTACTAAGACGCGGTGACATTTTTTAAAATATAAAAATGGTACGGTGTATAACACAAATTTTATATTTTATCTTAAAATATATAATTACTAAAAACTAATATGATAAATTATTTCGTACCTCAAAGAGTTGATGAGATATGATAAAACTTAGAAAGTTCTACTAATTTAAAGTACCCTTAATATCATTTTCAGGGCCAAACAAGTGTTTATAGTGCTATAAAGAATATATATAAAAAGTGTAATCAAAATCGTTAAATCCAATTTTAAGAAAATCGAGGAAACCTTGTGATAACCCTGGATACCAAGTTTTAACTTGATCGGTAAAACAGTTTCGGCTCCAGGCCAAAATATGGAGAGACAGACAGACAGACTTACTTTCTTTCTTTAATGATCTGTAGTTAATATATCAATACACTATATTGTCAAATTAAAACATATACCATGATAAAAAAAATACAATCAGTAAATGAGTAGAATACAAATTATCTACACAATGCATGTAAAAACATTTCTTTAAAAATCAACAATCAAATTTCCTCCAACTACTTTGCACAAAATGTTTCTGTATGTCCAGAAAGAAATATATTCAGTCAAATTTCCCTTATTTTTATATATAACAAATTCAGATATTAATCGATATTTCAACCTTACACAGAAGAAATTATGGTAATCAGGTACTTGCTGCTCCGTCTTTAAAAAGTAACTGTATGTCCTGTATATTGTTAATTTTGCCAATGTAATGAGAAAGTTTACCAACTGTCCTGCTATATCAGCTTCGCTTGATTGATCACCATGAATTAAAATGCCCTCTTCTACAAAAGTTCTGTTCAGCAATCTTCTTACTAAACTCATGACCAAAAAAACAAACCATTTCAACACGAGTGCATTGTAAAACCATGTGCATAGCAGTACCAGGAACATTACACCACGGGCAAAGGCTACTATGGTATCTTTTCCATGTGAACAATCGAACAGGTGTAACCAGGCGGTCGTGAAGAAATCTCTAGGAAATGTCTGCATCACAACTATCCGTGGGGCACAGGTACAATATTCTCCATGGGAACACGTTATTACTCCAATTAGACGTGCCGTCTGGAAGACCACCATCAATCAGCTTAGCGGTACATTCCACATATATTTTCTTACGTTTTTGAGGAATTTCTACACATTTTCCGAGAAGACCACTCAAGAAGGAATACTTAGTAACATTGGTATTAACCTGGATTGGGAGAGAACAGGTAACTTTTCGAAAACCAAACTTTTCCAGACATTGCGAACTGAGATATAAAATCCTGACAGAGAACCAAGTGAAGTAATATTTAAACCTTCAAGGTTAAGTTTGTAAGATAACAAATTCCTGTTTTGCATCAGCCTTTTTTCTAGATATCTGAGTCGAAGAGACATTACTATACTAGGCAGGTGGGTAACTGAAGCTCCCCCAAATCGTATATCAGCAAACAAGTACTGTGACCTTAACAAATTATTACCATTCCAAAACATATTGACATACAATCTATTAATATCACAAATGAATTTCGCTGGTGGTTAGAGTACTGTAAGCAAATGTGTCAACTTAGATCCAGAGAGTTGATTTATTAATAATCCTCTTCCTCTATACGAGGTCATGTACTGCCATCTAGTCAACTTCATCAAACCACGACGAACTTTACTATCCGCCTCGACCCAGTTTTGGTTAACCCAATGTCCAGTGTTCTCAATATAAATACCAAGATATTTATGTTCCTCAGAAGACCACCGGTAGTTTTTGCGTTCATACGTTCTATTTCTCCAATTTACAACCCAGAGAACTTTAGTCTTACCCACATTCAATTCTGCTCCAGACTTACAACTATATCTCATAAAAGCTGTAGAAAGTTCCTTGAACCCCTCACCATGGGTAATGAAATGTGTCACATCATCTGCATACGCAGAGACAACTAGTGCTTCACTAAACGATGGTAATCTAAAACCATAATTTGACAAAGTCTCTCTGCACATATGTAAGAAAGGTTCTATACAAATAGTGAACAATGGGCCAGATAATGGGTCCCCTTGGCGTACTTCACGTAACATTGGAATTGGCGCCGTTAATACATCTTCAATTCGTAACAAACATTGTGACCTTAGATATAAGGTACGAACATACGATTTATATTTTGTTCCAAACCCGAATTTGAACAGCGTAGAAAATACGTAGATGAATTCAACTGAGTCATAAGCACTTTCCTGATCCAGGGAAAGTACAGCGAGGGGGATATTTTTGGTATTGGCACTGTGAATAACATCTCGTATAAGATGCAAATTTTCTTATATGGACTGTTTTGGGATGCAAAACGTCTGGGAATAGTGAATCCCATCAGGGAGAACAGTTTGCATCCTAGAAGCTATGGTGCGAGACAATATTTTATAGTCAACATTAAGTAAAGAAATTGGTCTCCAATTGTGTATCAAAGTCCTATCCCCATCCTTGGGAAGTAAAATAAGAACATATTTATAGCTTACCAGATTCCAAAGCAACACGAATCATCTTTAAAAACATCTGTGCGATTTCCCTCCAAAATCATTGATAGAACTCACATGATAGACCATCATATCCGGGAACTTTATTTTTATTGAGTGCATTAACTGCTTCCGTCAACTCCTCCAAAGAAATGTCAGAGTCAAACACATCCTTTTGATCTTCAGATATGGAGGGAAGACCCTTATACAGTTCTGTAACTTCAACCCTTGTTACTAAGCGTGAAGAAAAATGTTTCTTAAAATGTTCACAAGTATAATTACGAATTTCATTTAGGTCGGACGTGATTTGTCCGTTTATATTTAGAGATGCTAAGGAAAGGTGGGCAGGACGTTGTCTAAACGGTGTAAGAAACTCGGGGGCTTGTGTATCCATATATCGAAAACACTCAACAGATTGAATGTCAATGGCCATACGGCTGTACTGTTTTCTAATATCTGCTTCACAAAGACGAAGAAAGTCATTTTCATCTGGCGTCAAAATACCCTTGGATTGAATTTGTTGAAGCCATAACTTCCAATTCACTAATTTCCGCGTAAACAATTTTGAACTTTTCCGAAGAGAATCGTACAGAAACTTCACGTACTTCTGATTTAAACTCGCCCCACCACAAAAATGGGTTTTTTCTATGGTACATATGCTCTAAATAAAAACTGGCAATATTACTGGTAATTAATTTGTCATGTTCATCCTCTAACAATTGTGTATTGAGCCTCCAGTATGCCTGTCTACGCTTTTTTTAATATACTTGAAGCAAAAAAATACACCCAGAGTGGTCAGAAAAAGATGAAACTATTTTTGGTTGTATGGCAAAAGAATTCAAGCTAGGGTTTACAAAATGGGGTCTAACCGTGATCGAGGCACATTTTTATGAACACTCGTACATGTGAAACCTCTTTTATAAGGATGAGCTGTTTTCCATACTTCAAACAATTTATTAAGTGAAACTAGGCGTTGAAGGTTCTGGCTAAGCGCTAGTCTGATCTCATTACATTTAATTATGTCTTCTGGTAGAAGCGTTACGTTCCAATCACCGGCCAGAAACATATTCTCTAAGACTCCAAGGCGTGGTAAGTATCGTGTCAAAACCCCGACCACAAAGATACATATCCTGGTTCCAATACAGTGGGTCTCATATCCTCATGGTCTATAGATGATCTATCTGCATTTAATACCCCAGAGATAGCTTGAATTGATTGGGCTATAAAAAAAAAGGTAAAATCTGCCAAGGTATATGACGTAGGGGGTGAGCTCAAGCTAGTTTCCTGAACACACAAAATATCAGCTCCTACCCGTTTTGAGTACATAGAAAGCATGTACTGTTTGTCATCACCATTTATACCTCGTGCATTAAGAGTTATAGCATAAATCATGAAAAATAAAGATAGGTAGAAACACATTGTGCTTTTATATCAATTAATCATTGGATAATATTGGAACTTAATAATCTGCTTCTTGCAGTGACTTAATCAAACGCAACAATCGCCGTCTTAAATTGTGACTTCGGACACAGGACAACGAATCCTGCAACATTTATTCTATGTCCTTATAGTTGGTTGCAAACTCACACGCCACTGGAACTGCGTTTTTAAAAAACCCAGATTTTTTCTAAAAACTTTAAAACGTTTCTTTAGTCACAGGATATTGTTTGTCTTTAAAATTAAATCTCCAGATTAATTCATCAATACTCGAAGCATCTTTGACTTTAAATTTTTCTGCCTGTGAACTCGAAGAAAATTTTGACACAACTGACCAATTATCATCAGAGTCATCATTATGTTCTAGCGCTTGACGTTTTACATCTTCCTCACTGACATCCAATGATTTCTCAAGGGCATTAATTGACCTTTCCCCCACCAATAGAGCTAATAGCACTAGGTGGTATTAAAAACTCCCCAGTAATACTATACTCCATGTGAGATTCACTTAATTTATCGGGCGATTTTTGACCACATTGTAGTACACTATCAGTATCCACACTCTCAAGGACTAGAGAACTGTCTGTTACCTCATCTTTCTGTTGTTGTGGCTCTTGTTGTTGTATCTCTGAAAATAACTGAGGGCGATGCTTAGGAACAGTAAGTATACTAATCTACCGATAGATTACCTGATTTAATGGGGTCAGCACTGCCCCTGGCTTCAGTCAACCACGTCATTTTGCTATTGTCAGCGACATCACTAAAAGTAGTGTTTCGGCGGGGCTCACTTGACCGCTCAGTGGCCGACACATCTTGTGTACAGTTCCTTGCCAAGTGTCCGACACATCTTGTGCACAGTTCCTTGCCACTTGTCCAACACATATTGTGTACAGTTCCTTGCCACTTGTCCAACACATCTTGTGTACAGTTCCTTGCCACGTGTCCGACACATCTTGTGTACAGTTCCTTGCCACGTGTCCGACACATCTTGTGTACAGTTCCTTGCCACGTGTCCGACACATCTTGTGTACAGTTCCTTGCCACGTGTCCGACACATCTTGTGTACAGTTCCTTGCCACGTGTCCGACACATCTTGTGTACAGTTCCTTGCCACGTGTCCGACACATCTTGTGTACAGTTCCTTGCCACGTGTCCGACACATCTTGTGTACAGTTCCTTGCCACGTGTCCGACACATCTTGTGTACAGTTCCTTGCCACGTGTCCGACACATCTTGTGTACAGTTCCTTGCCACGTGTCCGACACATCTTGTGTACAGTTCCTTGCCACGTGTCCGACACATCTTGTGTACAGTTCCTTGCCACGTGTCCGACACATCTTGTGTACAGTTCCTTGCCACGTGTCCGACACATCTTGTGTACAGTTCCTTGCCACGTGTCCGACACATCTTGTGTACAGTTCCTTGCCACGTGTCCGACACATCTTGTGTACAGTTCCTTGCCACGTGTCCGACACATCTTGTGTACAGTTCCTTGCCACGTGTCCGACACATCTTGTGTACAGTTCCTTGCCACGTGTCCGACACATCTTGTGTACAGTTCCTTGCCACGTGTCCGACACATCTTGTGTACAGTTCCTTGCCACGTGTCCGACACATCTTGTGTACAGTTCCTTGCCACGTGTCCGACACATCTTGTGTACAGTTCCTTGCCACGTGTCCGACACATCTTGTGTACAGTTCCTTGCCACGTGTCCGACACATCTTGTGTACAGTTCCTTGCCACGTGTCCGACACATCTTGTGTACAGTTCCTTGCCACGTGTCCGACACATCTTGTGTACAGTTCCTTGCCACGTGTCCGACACATCTTGTGTACAGTTCCTTGCCACGTGTCCGACACATCTTGTGTACAGTTCCTTGCCACGTGTCCAACATATTGTGTACAGTTCCTTGCCACGTGTCCGACACATCTTGTGTACAGTTCCTTGCCACGTGCCCGACACATCTTGTGTACAGTTCCTTGCCACGTGTCCAACACATCTTGTGTACAGTTCCTTGCCACGTGTCCGGAATGCGAACATCGAAAACACTTAGCATCATCAGTGTACAAATATACTCGCCATGACATATATCTATTGTTAAATTAATAAACAAAGTAAGTGAGTATCCCCTGTTAGGGATAATATAAACAATACGTCTAAACGAGTAGACATGAGAGAATTGTGCTAATCTAGAGCTTATCTAAATTTCCTTCATCTGACTCGTAGTTTTCCCATATCTTAGACAAGTTCGTTAACAACATGTGCCTGGTTCGGATTCCACGTTAAACTGTAGGTCCTCTATTTCATCTCACAATCACCCTACCATTACACATTAGCGTAAGTGCGTATAAACCCGAACGGGTAGTAAGACGCGGTGCTAATAATAATAATAATAATAATAATAATAACATTTGTAATATCTGTTATGACATTGTAAAGTACTACTTTAGTGGACAACATAGCAAATCTTCGAATTGGAACAAAACTAATGTCTACGGACACACCCCCATCTTCTAACATTTTATTAACACTCTCTTCATCCGCCATAAACAAACACACTCGTCCACAACTTATGTTGGAAGCATAACGAACATTATGTGGTCCCACAACATTACCTACACTAACCAAATAATCAACTAACACTTTACCGGGAACGATGGTGTCCAAAACAATCGCCATTTTGCGGTGCGGCCTGTTCGATGACACTCCCTGTCATCCAGGATCCGAACCTGGCACACTTGAGTGGCCTCCACTCATGTGGAGGACAGCATAACACAACACATCAAATAAACTATTAATAAGAAAAACTCTACTCCTCGAGTATATATAGACACAAAGTTCACAGTGTAGCACACGACTTTATGGAGCAACGCTCCACACACTTCCATTCGCTACGAGAGCAGGCAAACAGACAGAGAGACAGACAGAATCGTGAAAAATAATGTTATGAAACGTCGACATTTATCAAAATCTAGAGTTCGATTTCTTTGACGATCACAATATTTCTCTCTCCGAGGGGTTGAAATGAAATAAAGAAAGTTAGTTACCATAGCAATATGGTGATGAACCCAAACGAGTGAAGATAAACATTATAACTTTGAAACGAAAGGGGAAGGGGGGGAGGGAGAGAAATGAAGAACCGACCCGCATAGTTAAAGAGTGAACGAACGGATGAAAAGAGGTGTAAACGCTCTACCGACCAACTAAACTAAACTTTGAAAGGCTAATGTAAGCTTTACGGTAAAAAATAATGTTCACGTTGATTTGTTTAAAGTCAGCCCACCGCGGTCATGTAAACGTTTTAATGTCCCGTCGAGAAGTGTTTGTTTTGATAGACGTAATTATTAAGCCCGAGCCCGAGTTGTCGAGGATTCCACCAAAAGTTTGAGGGTTTAAAGTAAAAATCCTAATTTTAAATCAAATATTTATGCCTGTCTTTAATTTAAAGTATATAGTAAGTACACATAAAGTGAATCCTCGTTCAACCAGATTTAATATAAATTATAAAAAGTATAGTTTAAAACCCCATCAATCCGGATTTAAAATTAATTATATAAATGCACATACAGTGAAACTTCTTACATCCGAATTTAATATAAACTAAAAGAAAATATGTAGTTTCAAACCCTGTTAATCCGGATTTAAAATTAATTTTATAAATGCACATACAGTGAAACCTCGTATACTCGGATTAAATGTAAATTATAAAAATATATATTGTAAAATTCCGTCAATCCTGATTTAATTTAAATGATTTACATATAGAGTAAAACACTTTCAGTTTAGATTTATATACATACATAGGGAGTAATACCCGTCAATCTAGATTTTATGCATTTTTTTAAAATATAAATAAATGGTACGGAACTCCGCACGGACTTTCTCGCTCTATTGTTTGAAAATGAAGATATTTACTCAAATCTCGTAATACATGTGAAACTAAATAATATACACTAGCAAACCCAGGCATAAATTGCACTATACTTATGTAAAAAAAATAGTCCCGGTTTTAAATTTTATAATTTTGTTTTTAAAGAATTAATGTCCTCATTTGTATGTTCGGACCGATAAAAAAGATCAATGTTGGGTCCACAAGGGTCAACACTTTATATTAAAATTTCAACTTCCGGTTAAAATGTTCGAAATTTTACTAGATGTTGCAAATCTTCACGCCATCGCATTGCTATTAAATTCCTCACATATACATTTTGACCAATAAAAATGTAAATATTGACTATTGAGTCTAAAATAGATATAGATCATTGTTGTACAAACATTTTCTCCTAAGATGTTTAAGAAAAAACAACATAAACTCTTAGAGACTTACTTATATCTAATTACTCTATGGCATTGGAGAATTATTGCGTTATAACTTAAGTAGTATCTCTTTACAACTAAAGCTCAAAAAATGGTATCAATATATTTGCCAATATTTCAGAAACTGTTGGATTTATAAAAATATATTGCATATAAAAGATTTTAACAATACTACAATTTTGCTATGCTAATTTATTTAGTATCTCAAATAGTTTCGGAGATATGGAAGTTTCTGCTTCTGTAAAGTACCCTAAAATTCATTTTCATGGTAAAATGAAAACAACCAGTTTATTTATAATCTTAATCAACACATAGATACGAATTTTAATCAAAATCATCGGTCGATTTTGAGAAAATTTTCTTTTTTTGCCCGTCAGTAAACTAACCTTAATTTTAAGGTTAGATATCCAATTCCAAAAACCCCTCGGGGCAACCCTATGAAAACCCTATATACCAAGTTTTATCCCGATCGGTAAAATTGTTTAGGCTCTACATGGAGGTACAAACAGACAGACAAACGGAAAGTCAACAACCACATTTTTTGATTCGGAGGGTCATGAAACGTCAAGATTCATCAAAATCTTGAGTTGGATTTTTTTGACGATCACAATACTTTCTATTCCTGTAAGATAGCGAAAAAGTAAAAAGTATAACCCCGTGTGTATGTATTTTTAAATACATATAAAGTAAAGGCCTGTGTATCTGGATTTAATATAAATCATATAAATACATAGAGAATAAGATAGGTAGGTATGTGTATGTTTAAGGACTTATAAAATATGTAATTATGCATTTTTTATAGTTCTCTGGTGGTCTAGGGGTAAGGTGTTCAATCCTCGGTCCCGGCACAGATTTATCTGATTACCTAACCCTTCCTTCATCTTTGACAAGACATGTATTAATCACAACTTTTGAATGTGTGGAATGCCAGGCCTCCACCGTGGTTCGGATCCCACTTTCCTGTAGGTCCTCTATTTCATCTCACAATCACCCTACCATTACACGTATAACCCGAATGGGTAGTAGGGCGGTGCCAATAATAATAATAATAATAATAGTAATTTATAGTGACAATTTTTTCGCACCGCGTATTACTACCCGCCCGGTATTTCCACATATTTACACCAACGTGGTAGGGAACAAGAAGGTAGAAATAGTTAAGAAATGATGCATCCTCATTTAAGTGGAAAAAGAGTTGAAAACCATTTAGTAATAAACATTAACGTTCATTATACTTGGATTCTAGTTCCAGTTCCTTTCTTCTTTACAGTCAACAGAAGATAAGATGAGACTGATGCCTTTGTCCGCGTGACTACCGATACGAATTAACATACATGGCTTACTACAACACATGGCTCATGAATTAAAAATCAAGTACATAAAATTAAATCAGAAATACATCAAGTATTTCGGTGGGATTATAATAGCTGCTCGAACTTGACTCGGACGATTTTTACAAAACTTGAAAATTTTGAGTACTTGGAATTTTATTCAAATTTTTTTTTCGAAAATTCCTTGTTTAGTTAATTGTGTTCAAGTATAAGATAAAAAAAATTAGAAAATTTAATACATCAATATTTCCTTTTGTCTAACTAAAAAAAAATGTACAGTTGAATTAAATTTATCTAAAAATGGGAATTTTTGTGGTAATAAATGTTTCCACAAAAAAAATCTTGGATTCTAAAAAAAATTATATTTGTACCTCCTTATGGTTTATGAATCGATTTGTTACAGAAATTTCACTTGCATTATTTATTGTACAAATATTGATCGTTACTACTCGAACTAATAAACTCTTTTTCAATCAAACTCGACTCAAAATGAAAAATGCCTACTTGTACCCCCTCTACAAAAAACGTATTTTCACTTTTTTTTAAACCCATGAAAGATGGAGCAAATTGGGTTATGTTTCCTCAAGCCCAGTTCGCCCTTTCAGAAACCTTTTCTGGAACTTTTGTTTGCAAACATCTGCAAATGATGTTGTCCTTGCTATCGAATTTGTTGTTCGAGTGCTTTTAGGAAACTTGTGATGTGTTTGAAAAACTGAAGATAAACACCATCTCTTTGAAACGGAACAGGAAAAAAATAATGGAGACTTTATTCACATGATCACGTGTGAATATCAGGGTGTGGTAAAGGGGTGTAAATACTTGACTGACAAATTAACTAAACTATAAAAAAAAACTTATTATAGAATTTACAGAAAAAAAAATTAAAATATTCATGTTGATATTTTTGAAGTAAAGTTTCGCTAGTAATTTTTTTTATCACCGTGTCTTACTACCTGTTCAGGCTATACGCATATGTGATAATTACTTTAATGTGGTAAGAATGAGAGAGGGAGTATTTTAGAAGTAATCTACCCGCATTGGTATCGAAGGATAGTGGTAAAACATTTAAGAAAAACCAGCCTCAGGAGACCTGACCGAAAATCGAACCCCGATCTCTCCGACATTAGCAGGTCATTTTAAAACGAGAGTGAAGCCTTAGTCATTGAAGCAGATATCGGTCATATGACGCTTTATTAATGTCCCGTTTAGACATTAATTATGTCTGTCGGATTAAAGATGTAGATGTGAGATGTGCCAAAAACTATTTTCACCGTTTTAAAATCGCGAAAGTTGGAACGAATTCGGTTAAGTGTTTCTTTATAGCCAAGACAAGTTTTCTGTGGTAAAAAAAAAACTTGTAGAAACACCTTTGCCGATTAATTTAAAATAATTTTATTTTCATTAACGCGTGTCATTACCCGTTCGGGTTGTACACATAATCACGTTGATGTGTTAGAAATTAATAAGGTATAATTAAGAGTAAATATAACCAAATTTGAAGAAAATGAGAGTGGAAAACAATTTGGTATTTAGAAACACCCTAGCTATAAATTTGACAAATAAACCTAGTATCTACTGGCGTGTGGTTTTAAAACACTAAATTGAAACCCGCTTCAGTGGCAATATGGTGTAAGGCGTCAATATCGTGTTAAACCGACCTTCTGATGATGAAATAGGTGCTATAATCGTGATTTAGTTATACTGAGTGTGATTTTTTCCTAAATGGTTTACCAGTCTCCTTCCACGAAAATGCGATTATATTACCTCTATAATTATTCCTTCCTCAGCCCTACTCCATTAGAATAATTTTCATTAATGCGTATAATATGATCAGGTAGCTGCGCTAATAAACATAAAAATAAAGTTATTTAAAACACTCTGTATAGTTCAAACTGAAACCTTGCCTCATGGTCAGTGTATGAACAGGCTAGGCTCAAGGGAGGGGCTGAAAAGTGTTTATTGATGAAATTATGTGTTTGAAAGCCCGCAACTAATTAGTGCACTTTGAGGGCATGTTTATAAGCTGAGGTTTAGTTTGCTGCAGCAGTATCAATCCTGTACACATGCTCATTATTTTACCAGCTACTCATACAAGCTTTCAGCAGATTACACATCAAACGGCGAACTAAACCTCCTTCCTGGGAATATACAAGAGCGGACCAGCGTATCAAACAAGTTGTCGTTGTGCCATATTGCTAACCATTCCTGTGGGTACGTGATCAAAGGTGCTAGACTCACGTTTGACTGGATTTCTGGTCACTGGGAGATCGCGTAACAAATCTGGTTGTGTGGGACTTTTGGCGCAATCTGTGATTATCCTAGGTGAAAAACATGGGTCGTTTGAACCATGTTGGTCATAGAACGTTTGGAACAGTTGGGAAAACACCTGTTAGCCCAGCGTGTTTCGCATATGAAATTGGCCCATTCCATTCTGGTCTAAGTGAGTGTCATCTTGTATTTTGTAGATCGTTGCACTTGAGCCGTAGTAAGTCTAACTGGCTGTTAAGTTTAATTTTCCACACATGATAGTACCATTATTAATTCTTGAATATTTGTCGTGAGAAACGTTTTAATTGAAGAGAAAAGATTGTAATTAAATTCCAGGGCACCCTTGACAGATATTCAACAACTTTTGAACCATGTGAAGAAAATTAAATTATATGTTTCTGCTGGAGAATTATTTTATTTAATTTAACCAAAAAATGTTGTTATGCAAAAACTGCAAAAATACTGCCCTTAACTAACGTTATTTATATTCCCACCTTATCCCTCTCATTCCCAGCTGAGGTCTTAGTGTAGCAAGAAGGTGAAATGTATGTTGAGTCAACGGTTGTGTGCCTTGTAAGATATAAAGCTTACCTTGTGTTATTACACTATGGTATATCTTATAATATAGAGTTTTAGTGTAATCCTTCAAGGTAGGACTGCTACTTTTCAAGATAAACGGATTGTTTATCTTCACAATGACGTGTATATCATAGTGACGTGTCTTTCTTTGTTTCCAGCCACCCATCGTGGTGCTGAACGTGGTGGTGCTGGAGGCGGAAGGTCTGGAGGCGAAGGATGCCAACGGTAAGCAAGGTCCCTGCCCCACCCCACCTCTTTATGGCATGGGGGTAATGCTGCCCCCCTGCTCATGAAACCACACTGCAACCAAGCAGCGTCCTTGTACTCAGCATTGACACTATAAATTATGACAACCTAACTTAATGTGTTTCCTCTGCTTATTTACCTCGTCCTTATGTCTATTACCGCAACTATACATGTGAACAACCCAAAATAAACCAAGTTGTTGGGAAAGATGTCAGTGTTTTTTTGGCGTTGATTCTTTTTTAAATTTAAATGAGGAAGAATATACTGATAGTAAAAAGAAGTGGTGCCCACTGCCCATGGATATATCTGGTTGGCCACTTAATTACCATCAAATTATATTGCCCTTTGATATAGTTGTTTATGGTAAGGATGGCATTGATCTCCCAGAAAGCAAACCTAACTTTTGGTGGGTTTTTTCCCTCGTTCAAGTTAATTGTTAACACGCTTTAATACCAATAGACTTCTCACAAGATAAACATAAAGTCTATAATCTAATAAGATATAAAAGGTTGATGAAAGTGAATTCTAAAGATTTGCACCAGCATTTCCTCTGGAAGGAAAGTCGTGAAGCACATGGTGTAAAAGCACAAGCCCCAAGGGTACCCTACTGGCATTTGAACCTCATTATTCGGAGTCAGTCAGAAGGGATAGTCCTTGCAATAATCTTTCGTGTCCAGATTTATTAAACATCTATTTGAGTTTAATACCCGTTCGGGTTGCCGTATGTGTCAAGGAAAAGGAAAGTTGAATTTAGAGAAAGGGTACCCACAATTTGGTGCAGGAAGAGTGTAGAACCATTTAGGTAAAACCGCCCTCAACACACCCGAATGGGATTCGAACCCCGATCTCCTTCTCATCTGAAATCTAGAATCTTGAGAGTGTGACGCCTTAGACCATTTGAACACCAAATATGATATATACATACTAATTACACTAATAGGGTGAGGATGTATAAGGTAGAGCTTATAAAATATGTACTCGGATTTGCATGGAGGTAGAAGGAAAACAATTAGTAAAAAAAATACCCTCGGTACACCCGAATGGGATTTAAACCCCGACGCACCCATTATCAACTAAACTAAATTAAATGAGCTTGACATTTTGACCACGTGTCCACTGTCCACCTATGTGAACTTGCCCCTTATACTGCCGATGATGGGGAGATCCAGGTTCGAATCTCAGTCGTATGTGCTAAAAGTTGGTTCTCCCAACATGGTTTTACACTCTCCTTCCACGCGAATGTTGGAACACTTTCTTTAAATATAGCCTTCCTAATTCATAAAACCATTAGTGTAACTAGTACATAATCGTATAACCCGAACGGGTAGTAAGACGCGGTGCTAAAAAAACAATCATTGTATAGAGGTCTATTAAAGTAACGTATTTTATAATTTGTTGATATAGTTTTAAAGTTAATCTTATAAAAGAAAAATTTACAGTTTAGGAAAATGTGATCGCTAAGCCACTATTAACCATCTAGTTACTTTTCTTTGTCCTATATAATTTTGTTACCTTCCTCATCGTCTTTAATCTGAACTAAATCTCTCCCTTCCCGCTGTTTACGGGATCGACTTCCGGCTGTTGTTTTTGCTGTTGGTGCGACAGTGATGTATGTTGACCTAATGATTACCCTTGCATGACAAACAACTCTGTTTTGATTCAGTTCCATGAGTTTGTCATCCTGTAGAACTTGTTTTACTGGGTCTCGGTCAATGGTTTGTTTGTCATTATTAACCAAGTATTATTATTATTATTATTATTATTATTAATATTATTATTATTATTATTATTATTATTATTATTATTATTATTCTATTATACAGCTTATACATTCTGCCTCAACTGTAAAATATTTTTTCTATAAAAAAAAACAAGGAGCCATATTATTATTTTTTCCTTATACTTTTTAAATAATCGACAGATCACCATCAAAATTTATGTTCCTTAAATGATTAACAGATTTCTACCAAAATTTATATCATTTAAATAACTAACATAATTACTGTTTGTAAATAAATGGCTTCATTTATGGTTGTGTAATGTGTACTGCTGGAAATGTTTGATAATGATTGCGAATGGAAATTATTTTTTAATGAACCTCAAAATCTGGGCGGCAGATTTAAATTAAAATATCTACAATAGATCAAATATCTACCCCAATAAAAGTGTGAAACTGTTCATCAATTGAAGATTTAATTATAAACAACATTTATTNTTGTGAATTTTCGATCATCAGTTATTACTGTACCCTCTTTGGAGAGAGGTTACGTGCATGAAACATTTTAATTACCTAGAGGTCTTCTGTCTTTGAATATTTTTTCAACTTTGTTTTTTGGAAACTTTCTGAGTTTGGAGGCTCCCATGAGAATTTTGGGTTACCATGTATTCCAGTACTCGTGGTGGGCTACTTGCCTGCAAATTTTCAGCTTCATAGGTCTTCTTGATTTAGAGATATTTTTTTTTGCTAGATAGAACTAATAATTATTATAGTGGTGATAAAAATAAAGTCAAGCAATATTTATATTCTTAACATAACTAACAGCTTTCAACCAAACTTAAAACTGTTTATATAACCGAGTTACAACAAACATTATATTTCTTAAATAATCAACATATTTCAAACAAAATGTATAACCTTTAATTAATCAACCAATTTATACCAAACTAGACATTGTTTCAATAATCTCTCTGGATTTTCACCAAACTTAATACATATATCCATCAGAACATCTCTGATTTGTATCATAAGCTACATTTCTAAAAAGAATTTTTTTTTAACTGTGGGTGGCTAAGGATATAAAATAAAGTAACAAATTGATTATAACTTTTTAAATACTGTATATACAAAACTGTACAGAGTCATTTAAGGGATTTTACATGCACAATTTTTATTCTCAAGTAGTAAATATTTTTTTATCACCGCGTCCTACTACCTGTTTAGGTTATACGCATCTAAAATAATTACTCAAATGGAGTATTCACATTACACATATTTTCCAAATCAATACTATGCTTAAAGTTAATTTAAATATAACAGAGACCTCTTTTAAGCATAATCTAAAGGGCTTTGTACAGGTCTCATGATTGTCTAAGAGATGGAAGCACTAACTCAACATTAGCTCAAATAAACTTTTTTCCCCCTTTCCCCATGTAGCCTTCAAATGTAGATATTATTTCTATTAATACTATGAGGTATTAAAGTTTGTCACAAAAAGTTTATTAGTATATATTAATTTAGTACGGAAAGAAAAATTATGGTTACTTTTCTCATTAAGAATATCGTAAGGAATCCCGCTTCGGTGGCCGAAATTTCTAAGGCGTCTCTTTCGTGTTAGACTTTCGTGGTGATTAACCGGAAGCTCGGGGATCGAAGCCCGGTCAGCTGTACTGAAGATGTTTTTTCCCCAATGGTTTCCCATTCTGCTTCTACGCAAATGCGGGTAGATTCCTAGCTCTAAAATTCTTCCTTACTCATACCTACACCATTATAGTAATTATCATATATGCGGATAACATGAACAGGTAGTAAGACACGGTGATTAAAAAAATAACAGGAAATATAATGTCTTATTATTTTTTTATGTTCGAAAATTTAATGTTTTTTCTAGTACTTTTTATACTTATCTAATCAACTTCATGACGTCAGCCCGATATCGAGTGGCCGCTTTCTTCTGGTGAAGATGGTCTCAGCTTCTTCGAATACAGGGTGTCATGTAGCCAGCACAATGAATCCTCCAGCCAGTAATCTCACTCTTTTAGACAAGATTTTCTACGTTTTTATTCAATTAAATCATTTTTAACCCGCCTTGGTGGTGTAGTTAACTAACGTACTAGTTTAGTGTTGAGCAAGACTTCCAAGAATGGGGATATCGAGGTTCGAATCTCTCTTGGGTAAATTGGGGTAGTTTTATTAAAGCGTATAACCCTAACGGGTAGTAAGACGTGGGGATAAGTAAATAAATAGCTCGTTTTTATTAATGAGGCTGTGTTCAACCCTGTTCTAGACCCACCTTTTCATTTAAAAAAATGGAAATGCCGGGGGTCTAGCCCGGGACCTCTGGATCCGTAACCAGGAATTCTGATCACTCTACCACATCTAATATCTTTTAAATATAAATAAAATATGGAATTATAAAATATTTTTTCATATCCCGTATATTATATCACACAAAAAAAATTATCACAAAATTGTCATATAGGGTGGGCTTAGTTATATGACTAACTCATTTCCGAGTGAAGTAGAAAGAACTTTTATTCAGAACAGCAGTGAGTGTAGTCTTAAATATATTACATTAGCATAAGTATCCGGTGTTGTACCGGGGTAGCCACGCAACCAGAAGCACTTTTATTTGCTTCTAACAGACGTAAATAAATTCTTCATTTTATTTCCTCCAATTCAGTTTTCAATTAATTAAAAAAACAATATTAAAAGGTTGGCTTCTTGGGGCATATGTTCGTGCTCATATGTTACTGTTTAAATTTCAGCCCTCCATGTTCGATAAATATCATGCAATGCTCATGACAGGCACACAAATAAACTCTTAATTTTATTAATAATACATTAAAAAACTCAATACCGATCCGATACCGGGGTATAAGTACTCGTGTAAATAAAATTATCCCCTTTGTCTGTGTCCGCGTAGTCTAACGCGCTACACTTGCAGTAGACTAGACTGCCGATGGCGGGGAGAATGAGGCTCGAATTTCGGTCAGGTGTATCTAGATTGATTTTGCCAAAATGGTTTTTCACTCTCCCTCCATGCAAATGCGGGTAAACTTCCCATAAATATAGCTGACCTCATCCCTAAAATCATTAGTAAAATTAGTACATAAGCGTATAATCCGAACAGGTAGTAAGAAGCGGTACTAAAAAAAGTAAGAGTATCGAAATAAAAATATCGAGTAAAAATATAGTTGTATCTAAAGGAAAATATCGATAGTATTAAAGAATCGATAGTTTTACCCCCTCCATATCTAGCTGTATTTCTAAAACAATAATAATACTTAGCACCGCGTCTTACTACCCGTTCAGGCTATACGCTTAAGTACTAATTACGCTAATGGGCTAGGAATTGAAAAAGTTGAATATAAAGGAAGTTAACCCACATTTTTGCGGAAGGAGAATGAAAAACCATTTTTTAAAAACCACCCTAGTTCACCCGAGCGAGATTCGAACCTCAATCTTCTCGTCTTCGGTAGTCTAGCTCAACACGAAACTAGCGCGTTAGCTAACTACTCCACCTAGGTGTGTATATTTCTAAAACACTATCGATTAAATATATATTGGTACTGGAAGGAAAATGTCGATTTTATTAAAGTCTCGATAGTTTTACCCCCTCCATAACCTAGCAATATTTCTAAAACATTTACCCAGTAATAGTCGCCTTATATCTAAAACAATATCGAGCTCCTTTATAGGATGTTAAAAGACGCTCGTAACATATAATAATAAATATAAAAGTGGTCGGTCGGGGATTTAAGAAAAGTAATACGATTGGCCATTTATTTCTCCTTCTGAGGCTATACGTGATACGAACCCTTCAGCTTGATAGGGGGCACGTAATGGCGTTGTGGGAGTTAAGTAGGGTGATAAAATACCTGTCTACACCCCGGCAATCTCATCATCCAGCTTGAAAACGTGCCTAGGTTGCTTTATATACTTATTAACTAGTCTATTCACATTTCATTGCAACACCCAATGTTGTAGTCCGATACAGTTCCTTACAGTAAGCCAGGCATGTCAGCTCGTGTAAGATATCAGCACTGAGTCAGAAATAAGAGCTTGTATGTACTATCAGCACTAAATTAAACATATTAGTTTGTATGCACTTTAGGCACGATGTTAACGATCCACCACTTGAATAACTTTTATGATATATACGAGTATACTCTAATTATACACTCCAAGTCATAGGTCTTGCGGCTATTATTATTATTATTATTATTAGCACCGCGTCTTACTACCCGTTCGGGTTATAAGCACTTACGCTAATGTGTAATGGTAGGGTGAAGGTAGGGTGATTGTGAGATGAAATGGAGGACCTACAGTTTAACGTGGAATCCGAACCACGGTGGAGGCCTGGCATTCCCCACAGACACAAGTTGTGATTAATACACGCCTTATCAGAGGTGAAGGAAGGGGTTTGGTAATCAGATAAATCTGTGCCTGGACCTAGGATTGAAACCCGGACCCCAGCTCAGAAGTCCGACACCTTACCCCTAGACCGCCAGGTCACCATCTTGCGGCTCTTGCTCTTTAAAGAGTGTCAGTTTTAAAATGAAGAGGAAAATAATTCTACTTAAATTAACCTAATTTAAAACTATATTTTATTTTCACTACCTCTCAGTATCCATCTGAACTATACGTATATATTAAATTATTTAATAGAATAGGGATGAGGTAGGTATAGTTTCAGAAGGAAAAGTACCCATATTTTCATGAAGGGAGATTAGGAAACAATTATTTAGGAAAAAAACCTTCTTCAATACATCCAGATGGATATCCCCCGTTATTCACCTCGTCGATAGTCAAGTATTTTGATTGAATGACTCCATAGACCATGTGACCACTCATATGGATGAATTTAGACTAAATTTGTTTGTTTTTTATTTATAAAATAATAATAAAGCGTATGTCCAATTGGTTAAAAAAAAATTATCTGTTTTTGCCTCTTCTTTGAGGGTTTTCCGTCATGACTAATTCATAAATTAATATAGTATTTTTTAGGGTTTTTTCTAGTAGAGTTTTCAGTCTTTTTCTAAAGGAAGTAGAAAGAATCAAATAATCTGAGTCACTTAAAATAAACTACCTTGGGCTGAGTGCTAAACACCAGAATAATAGAATATTTTCGCTAAAAGGCTGCGTGTACAACGTCGAGACGTATTATCTAGCCGACATTCTGTCTGTAAGTTGGCACGATACGAGACTCGTTTTGTCACGCGACAGTTTCCCCCACTCGTGTTGGTTACCTGCGACTGACACGCGGGAAGGAAATAGGAGGGGAGGGGCTACCATCGAGACTATTAATACACAAAACAAAGTGTACTTTTGTGTGATAGTGTACTTCCTTTTCTTTACTACGTCATTCGGGCCATACACATATTTACAATAATGGAGAAATATGGATATGAAAGGTAGACTTAAAGAGGAAATTTACTTTATTTCGCATGAAAAAAAAAGAGGTGGAAAACCATTTGAGAAAAAAAATCTTCTTATACGCCTAGTTTGAAATACAACCCTAGCCTTCCGTGAGTAAGGAAATTAGCAGATGTGTTTGATGCCTTAAGCCGGATAAAAGCACACTTAAGTCAGTATTGTACGCCTATTAAATTATTATTTGTAACACCCTGTATATTAAGGTTAAACAGTAAATATAAATTTACACTACACTAGCACTCAAACAACACGCAAACTCGTTCTTGCTTACCATCCATTGGTAACTTTATACAATGCAACTGTTTTTATCAACTTTAATGTATTCAATCATTTGGGCGGTGAGCTGGTGGTCTAGGGGTAAGATGTCAAACTTCTGTGCTGGTGGCCGGGGTTCAATCCTCGGTCCAGGCACAGATTTATCTGATTGTCAAACCCTTCCTTCACCTCTGACAAGACATCTTGTGAATGTGGGGAATGCCAGGCCTCCACCGTGGTTCGGAGTCCACGTTAAACTGTAGGTCCTCCATTTCATCTCACAATCACCCTACCATTACACATTAGCGTAAGTGCGTATAACCCGAACGGGTAGTAAGATGCGGTGCTAATAATAATAATAATAATAATAATAATAATTTGGGAAATTTTGTCCGTATAATATTTATCAAACCCACTTGGGGTGGCTGCATGGTCTAACGCGCTACTCTAAAAGTAGACTATACTGCCGATGACAGGGAGATTGGGGATTGAATCTCGGTCGGGTGTAATGAGGGTGGTTTTTCTCAAATGGCTATCCACTCTTCTTCCATTCAAATGCGGTTAAATTTCCTATTAATAAAACCTCCTCTATCTCTAAAAACCACTAGCGTAATTAGTACATAATGGTATAACCTGGACAGGTAGTAAGACCACGTGCTAGGGAAAAAAATATTATAGGGTGCTACAATCCGATTTTATTAGAAAGGGAATTTTAGAAAATACAAACATATGTTTATGCCACCAAGAGTAATAACATTTTACCATATTATTATAGTTATTTTATAGGTATTGATAATATCTATCAGAAGGAACAGCTCTATATTACACGACTTTACGTATGAATAGGTTAAATTATATTTAGTATCTTTTCTATCCGTTAGATAATGTTTTGCCTATGAATATTATACTGTAGCATCAGAGCGTCTGAAAACAATTGCTTGGAAAGTCCTAATAAGTGTTAGCTGGAGTGTACGCTAAGGTCCTTCCTGAATAGGGATTTAAACTTTCCAGATGTTATCAATATATTTATCATACTTTGATAGATCGAACTCTACAGTATATTGATCAAGTTATATCGATATATCAGTTAGTTATGATATATAGAATTGCATTGGTCAGGGCGAGTTGTAATAGTGTTATTAAGATGGCTGTTCTGTAATTATACTGCTTGTAACTCTTCACTTTTTAATGTTTTAATGTGGAAAATAGTAGATAAGTTTGGTAAAAAAAATAGGAAATAATAGAATATTTTTATAAAAATAGATTTTAAAAAATCGTTCAATTTTTTTTTTAATTCACAAGCTTTAAAGAAGAGTCAAATTTTTATTTCTTGTTTAGCGTAGTCCACCATGGTTTGTCAGCTAGATATTTCTGGTTTCTATTGGCAGTGGCGGATATACAATCGTCTTCTGAGGCTGGGATACCATAGAGGTGCAATTACTTCACTCCACTGAGATGATGTGATGATGACGATGATTATGATTATGATTATGTGATTCCAGTATAATCCTTAAAACTAATTAACCAGAGAAACAATTCCCCTTCGGGAAAAATACCTATAGTTGCACCGTGAATCAAACCCGGGACCTTTAGATTAATAGCCAGTAATGATAAACACTAGTCAAAGATACCGATCTGTAGTCCGATAGACAGAAATCGATAAAGGGATCGATATATCGGATACTAAAAACATATATATAAATACATTTATATACTGTAATATATATATCTCTATCTATTTTTCATCCTTGCTCTCGGGTTTTGTTTGGGCTGACTACACATAAAGTCGGGAGTGGCCATCCATTTTCCTAATGGAATGAACTCGTCAACACAACGTAACTCTCCCACCGGGGGTCGTGGGTTTGTCAAGGCTCGCACTCGTCCACTTAACCTAGTCCTTCAAACACCAGACTTCTAAGAAAACCCTGAAATAGGGGTGTAGGTGGGGGCCTACGTTAGCCTTGTGTTGTTTTTGTCCTTATCTCGCGATATCTAGGAGAAAGGTGGCATAAACGTCCTTGTACAGTGTACACTAGTCCAAAAACAACACTTGGAAATACAAGCACACAACCCAAGTGCTAGGAACAGAACAAACTTGAGATAGACATGGAATAGCTTGATGTATTGAGCAGACCAGTGGTGGCTCGTAGCTAAAATTAGTGAGGGTGCTGCTTCGGAAGATTTTTAACCTTTGTTATAAAATTGTGTAAAAGTAAAAAAACACGTATAATAAGAAAATTTATTCAGGAACTTGATAAAATCTTAACAAAAAAACCTTTTTACTTACTTTAACTTAAATTGTTACAGTTGAAGCTTAATATATTCATTTAAAAATGAAATCCATTATTCTTTTTTTAAGTTGTGCAAAAATTTCAATAATTTTCTCCTTGATCTCTGGATGAAAATTGAGGAAATTTTTCTCCATTGAAAGTACTGCAAGTGCATTTAGTCTTTCTGTTAAATAAAAGAACTTAAAAAAAGAATCAAATAGAAAATCTGGAAGCAGAATAATAATATAATTTTACACTTTATCACATTCAAGAATATGGTACACGGTTTTTAAGCACAACACACGCTGAGTAAAAAAATTTCCTTCCACCATCACGCCAGAGCCGGCACTGCGAGAGCAACAGTGCTCTCTCTACCTGTTAGTCCCGCCCTCCTCCCCACTCCCGCCTATGTGCGCATGCGCACAACAGTCAAACACTACATCACTGGCACTGTGAAGCGCACACTTCCATACAAAGACTTTTGTATCTTTTTCATAAACTGGGGGATGGCTTCTGAAGTACTGACATTAATCTTAAGGAATACATATTGTACTAGAAGAATAAAGAAAGAATTAAAGAAAAAGGGATACATAATATTAAATGTTATCGATAATATCAAGTGGAAATAGGGGGTGCTGCAGTTCCGCAGTGCCTATAAGAGAGCAGCCACTGGTGCAGACACTGTAGAAATAAAATTAATTATGGAGGGACAACATTTAATTGAGGTGTACGCTGCAGTTAGAAATAAATATAAATAACTTAATGAAATGAGCTTTACCAACCGAGTGGGCACCACCTTTAATGGTGGTTTATTTTACTGGAAATACAACTTATTTATTCATGTAGCTGATTATTTGTCCTCATGAGGCTGAGTTTGACGCCGTTCCAGACCCACTGGTTCACAGATAAATGCTGTAAACGCTGGGGATTGAACCTGGTATCTCTAAATTTGGAGCCAAGAACTTTGATCACTATACCACAATATATCATACATTACTTTAGTAAAAAAACTTGTATTTAAATATTCTACATATCGTAATCTTAACAATTTTTGAATATATGTTATGATCAGAATTACATATGAATAAATCTTTTTAAATTAATAAGAAAATCCTGTTATAATTGAGCAATACCTACGACATAAATAAACAAATCTGTTTATATTGCTATATATAGAAAAGCAAACTAAATATTTCTGTTGATGTGACATATTATTTAATATGTCCCAAAAAGAGTGTTTTGTTAAAAGAAACTGTGAAGATATGATGAATCTTAGCACACGTTCCATGCATTTGCATATTAAGGTAAGGACGTTGTAATTAATCAACGAATACATCTTTTTTTCATAATAAACAATATTTTTAAAAAAGATATCTAAATATAAATATTCTATAAATTATTTTTATTTATTTCTACACACTAAAACTGACCCAATTGAATAGTAACTAAAAGAGGTATTGAAATATCAAACAAAATTAAGTCAAAATGGTCGAGTGAACAACTTTATATACATAATACAACCTTATATAAGTGTCATCATTTTAACTCTTCACATTTAGTAAATTCATAAAAAATATTACAAAAAACAATATTTTAATTTTTATATAAATATATATATATATATATACATTTATATATAGCTTCTGGCATATTTCATTATGTTATGTGAAATCTATAAGAATTTACCATAAATTACACCATAACCACACTGAAAAAAACATTGCCTCTGGGTCATATTTTTTTGGTTGTACGTCTGACGCAATGGTCATTAATATTAATCTAATAGGATGGGAATCAACAAAGTAATTAAGATAAATTTTATCAAAATTCAAATTAATGAAGGATAAATAAAAATCCTCGTTGGTTAATCAGCCTCATTGCACCCATCCGGGATGCGAATGTGAGTCGTGACCCCTTTTGCCTAAATTAGTTACGCCAGTCAAACACACTGGTGCTGAGATAACTTAGTTGATTCAGCATTTCAAAATAACATTGATAGAAGTAATTAAATTTGTAAATATTTTTTTAACAACGCTTCCTACTATAATTACCACTATGCACGTATGTTACGATAATGTGTTAATGGTGAATACATTTTAATTTATAGAAAGTGTACCCGCATTTGTGTGGAAGTAAAGTGGCTCTCTATAGCAAAAAAACACACTTAGTACACCTGGCAGGAATTCAAACATTGATCTTCCCATCATCGGCAATCTAATATATTGCAAGGGTGACGCCTTAGACCATTTGGTCATTAAGGTGGGTAAAAAAAACAAAGTATTCTTACTATTATTGGATTTGTATCATAAAGACAATGTTAAGGAAATAACCACTTATAAAAACCCGGGTGATAGATAGAGTGAGACATTAACATAATAATCATAATACTTGTGTTTGTTTACACAGGCCGACACCGCGTCTTTGCAGGGGATTTAGATTCAAACCCCGTGAGATAGAACGAGCAAGCAATATGTCATATACCTGTGCTTATTACGGTTGCGTCACCATTTATTTGCAGGGGATTAATATTCAAACCCCGTGAGTTAGAACGAGAAAGCAATATGTCATTCAATTGTGTTTACACGGGTTGCATCACTGAATCTTCTCAGGGGATATAAGACACAGGCACCGTGAGATAGAACTAGGCAGCAATATGCCATACAATTCTGGTACACTGGTTGTATGACTGTATCGTTTCAGGGGATATAACACAATCACCTTGAAATAAAATAAGCTAGAACTGCATCACACACAAGGACTTGGTTAAAAGTTATTAATTTGGAATTTAAAGTTATACACAACCAACAACCTTTGTGGGATATAACCTTCATTGGTGATTAGTGTGATTGCTTGATGCCAAAGAAGCAAAGTTGACATCCTATAGAATCTGGTATAGTAAAATAAGATTGCATTATATTATCAAAACTTTTTTTAGGTGCATATACATTTTATTTATTGTTATAATAAATTCATTTAATAGAATTACTAAAAAAAACATGCAACTTAGACTTTGTATCTTTACTGCCATTTTATTATTTGCTTCCAGTATAAATGGTTTGTGTTTGAAGGTATAGTCTTGGTATTAATTAAATAACAACATAAGCTGCCAGCAAAATATTACGAAATCTTAAGTTTAAACTATAAAAGCACTGTTAGTGTATATAAAAATAATGACGACTCATACTTGGAGGTTCAGATGTTTCTAGGATATATATTTATTTATTACGAGGTGTATTGTCTTACGAAAGGTCCATTCCTTTTGTCGGTGAACTTCTCATCTTCCATAATTTTCTTTTTGTCATCTAATATTTTAACCTTTCTTCCTCCTAAGCTCCTCTTTCCCTCAACCTTTCCTTCCATGACGTCGTGTAGAAGATAGTTCCTCATAAGGATGTGCCCAATCCAGTTTCCTTTGCACCTAAGAATCACATCCAAAATAGTTCTCTTCTCACCCACTATTCTTAGAACTCCTTCATTTGTCACCCTGTCTGACCACCTGATCTTCTTAAGTCTTCTCCAACATTACATTTCAAGACTTTTCAAGTATTTCTTCTCCATCATCCTGAGAGTCCAAGCTTCTGCTCCATGCAGTGCGATGTTCCATATGTATAATTTAATCAGTTTCTTCCTCAGTTACAAACTCAACTTGGTGGTCAGCAGTAACCTCCTCTTGCTGAAAGCTTCCTTGGCCATAGCGATTCTCGACCTAATTTCCTTGGTGCATTAGTCATCCTTTGCCAGCAGACTTACCAGTTACCTGAACTACCATTTGTTTTCCAACACCTGTTGTCCAATTTTGATTTTCAACAGCTTTTCGTTTTTTGAAATCACCATCGCTTTTGACTTATTTATGTTGATATCCATGCCTTATCTTCTCCCTATCTCCACTAGCCAGTTCATCAATTTTATATTAAATAATATTTATTTGATAGCGTTTATTGTTATTCACGAGGAAAATAGTAGTTATTTATTCAAACGTGTGCTTAATTTGTTTTAATCAATATAATACGATTTTAATTTCAAAAGAGGCTTATTAAACTAAAGCGTTTGAACAAAATAAGTGATATCAATAAAGGTATTAGTTTTATAATATTTAAGGTAGCTTGTTTTTCTTGTTTTAACTATCCACACTTCCAAGTTTAGAAATAGCTACATGATTTGATATGTATGAATTAAGTCGCTGAATCCTTCGGCTTAAATATCGACAGGGTCCTCTTTTTTTTTTCTTACGCTTTCTTAAATAACTGGGAATAGTTTCTCAAGTTCAATTAAAGGGTATTTTAGTCCTTATATCTTGTTTTTTTGGTCACCACGTCATACTACCCGTTCAGGTGTGTACTAATTACGTCAGGCTTTTAGGGATGAATAAGTTTGAATTTAGATGAAGTGTACTCTCATTTGCGTTGAAGTAAAGTGTAAAAACATTTAGGAAAACCAACCTCAACACACCTGACCGGGGTTAGAACTCCAATCTATCCGTAACCGGTAGTCCAGTATATTATATGAGTGATTCCTTAGACTATTCGACCTACAAAGTGTGTCTTAGATTGTGTTTAAAATATCAAATAAATGTTTAATAATAAACAAACTGCTTATCTCAAGTTCCATTAGATTCTAAATTTGATAACACTCTTTAATCTATTAGTTTTATAAACATTAAACTTATTTACTTAAATATTAATTACTAGTATTTTAAACCTGTCAGCAACAGGTAAACTAAACTTGAACAATTAGAATGCAAAGTACATGTTTACTATAAACTGAAAACGCAAACACCACACCCCGTTCTTTTAATTCACGGAATATTTTAAAAATGTATCAGAAAAAAAAATCGAAAGTTATCTTAATTAGGTTTTGTGCCGTGGTATATTCTATAAATGTGCTAAGTTTCACCATTCTATGGCTTCCAGAAGTTGTGTAGAGAGACACACACACGCATTAGAAAATTATACACAGAGATAAATAAATAATAAATTTCAAATATAGCTTTAATTATTTACATTTATTTAATCATTAGTTAACAATATATATTTTAATAAGACTTTAACAGAATATTTCAAATTGTCAAAAAAGATTTAAAAAATCAATGTCTTGATTATTCTTAGTATATTTGAAAAATGTCGATTTGTTTTAAATTAGATAAATAGGGGTAAGAACCAAGTTATTTTATCAAAAAAAAAATGATAACACTTTCCACAATAGGTTTCATTGTGTGTTCGTGTGAAAGTTACGAGTGGGTATTCAACGTAATACAATATACAACATTATAGATATGGTACATCAATTAAATGGAATGGAATTTATCTAAACATGGGACCTTTCCCCCCGCCCATCCTACACCTCATTTTAGTAAATGGGTCAAAATCCCGTACCCCTACCACCTCTATAAACACTCGAGTATTCACACAAAGCGAAACTTTGTAATGAAATCATAGTTCGGTTACGTAATATGTCCTTCTCGTTATCCACGGCACTCCGCCACGTCCGTAAATTACACTCCACATATGTAATACAACGGAGGAGGCCTCTTGGGTTAATCTTGTTAAATGTCAGGCAGTTGATACCGCTAACGTTTTATTTACGATGTAACAAACCGGTAGATTAAGAGCGGTTTATGGGTGCGACGGAGGTCACAAAAACTAAACTGATGAAGTGGTCATGGGAATTGTCGAGCTAAGGAACTGTTATTTAAGGGATGTTATACAATAGTTTGACTTTTGTTTTGTAGAGAAATTACTGTAGCACCATTTCCCTTTGAAATAATACGAGCTATATTAAGAAAATGTACTGCATATTATCTGACTAAGATATCAAATAGAACACTGCGTGATTTTAATGAATAATTAAGAAAAGTTTTAATGACGCTCTCTATTTTCAACATAACTTTCAAGAAAACAAAATGTATTATAAAAGCAATTTCTAAATAATGATGATAATAAACTAAATCAATGTGTTTGAAAAAAATATTTTTTTTTTGTAAGGAAAGTAATTTTCGTCAAGTTATTGCAAAACTATAGGCTGATGAATGAACAAATATTTACTTTAATGTTTGTTATAGTACAAAAAAAAATGTTAAAAAAGTATATATGTGTTTATTATATCTTTATCCATTGCAGTATAGCTTGGTAGGCACCAAGTTTTATTATTTTTATTATTATTAGCATCACGTCTTACTAACCGTTCGGGTTTTATTCTTATGTACTAATTATGCTAATGGATTTGGGGATTGGGTAGCTTAAATTAATAGGAAGGCTACTCGCATTTTCATGGAGGTAGAGTGGAAAAACATTTTTGAAAACTACCCTCAGTACACCCGACCGAGATTTGAACCTTAATCTCCCCTTCATCGGCAATCTAGTCTAATGCGAGAGTAGCGCGTTAGACCAGGCGGCCACCTAATTGGGTTTAAGGAAATTATTTGCTGGTTAATAAATTTACTATAAAATGTTTATTATATTTATAAATACAATTCTATTATCTGCAACTGTCGCTTTTAGTGGATAAAATCAACCCCTACAATTTCATATCAAGAATATATAAAACCAATGTCGATCGCAAAATAATGTGTATGTATTTTCTAAAAGTTCCTTACTACTAGAATCTCACTATAAGTATGTTCGCAATTATTACTCAAATGAGATTGTATTTATGTTTTACAGATTATCTGTGAGCTGTGTTGCCCGGATCTTCGCACATAAACCTTTGCCGATAAATGGGTACTATCAAAAAACTATTCAACCTTTTTTTTCAGCTTATGGCACATTGAAAAAGGTGCTAAAATTGTGAAAGCACACCATCATTATTTTTTAAGTAGAGATTTTATAATTTAAAAAACTAGTATTAAGATTATGTTTAAAAATTCAATTGATAAAAATAATAATGATTTTTTTAAATATTTTTATTTCTAAAACTCTTCTTTTCGACCCTCCCCCATGCTTCCTGCTGACCCTTAGTGGAACACCATTGTGCCTCAGCACACCGGTTGAAAAACGATTACCTAAGCCAAGGAGAAAAATGTGTTCCAAGAATGTGCAAGATTAAAACTAGAATGGGAAATAATGTGAAACAGAATTTGTCTTCCAACGAATTGGATATTTTTTTTATTTTTTCAGGAGGGATCTATCTAGCCACGGTTTGTTTATCTATAGAAAAGAGGTATGTAACCCCTCCCACCGTTCCCTTGTGACAGGTTTCAGCGACCCTTACTGCCTGTTGGGTCTGGTGCCCGGCGTCGCGGCGCTCGACAGCGACGGTCGTTCCACGGGCTCCTCGCCGTCTTGTAGCAGCTCCAGTGTTGCCTGTATCAGCCGGCAGACGAGCTTCGAGAACGCGTCGGAAGAGATCGTCGTCGTCGGCAGTTGTAGCAGCAGCTCGTCTCTCGTTGCCACGCCGGTTTCCGTCATGGCGGGGACTCTCGGTGATTCCATTACAGTTCTCCACCCCCCACCTTTTCTATCTTTCTCTCTCTCTACTCATTATTCGCCTCCCCTGGTGCACCCCTTCCTCCCTGTCTGTCTATGGTCGTATATTTCACACTCTCTCTCTCTTTCTCGTCTTTGTGTGACTCCTCTGCGACGACGGAATCGACGTCGAACGACCGGGTTGTGGGTTTTAAACTCAAGTGATCAGTGTCGCCAACTTACTTTATAAAATATATCTCTTTTGTCAATGTATTTTTGAAACTATAATTTTTTACCACTTCAGTTTATATAAAATTTAAAATGGCTACATTTTGACCTAAAGTCATTCGCTTTTCTCTATTACATTGTGAATCAGAGTCTACCAAACCCTTACCTGTATGCACGTAGGCTGATTGTCAAGGTCATCTAGTTTAATGTTATTGGTGGCGGTAAGGTACAAACTCTAATCCCAATCGAGTGTTCTGAGGTGTTTTACACACTTCTCTCCACGCAAATGGGGGCACACGTACTCTACGTTTAACGTTTATCGCCTCTACTCAATTAGCATGGCAAGGATGGGGATTTAGGGAACAAGAGTTGAGGGCAGGGTATTTTTTTCCCCGTTTTATGAAAAAAATGTGACCAAATACTTTCATATAAACTGTTGTATTAACGTAGAATTGAAATGTTATGTTCAAAATGTTCTTAAGCATAGTTTATTATTTCACTGATAAAAAAAATGTTAATAAGGGACGTGGTTAGCCACACTAATTATTTAGCCTGACCCAATAAAACCGGAGTTTAACTCTACTAACTTCACCGATAACTTTTTTACTTTCTAAATATCAGTTTTACAACCAATCTTCAAATAGTTCAGATTATATAGATTCATAAAAATTCCCTTTGTGAGCTAAAGATTAAGTTTTTAGGGGTCCTGAATGTGTGTGCCTCAAGTGCGCCTTGGTACCAAACACAAGACAACTAACTAGACCAGAATGAAATGGGCCAGTTTCATATGCGAAACTGGCCCATTCTATTATGGTTTAGGTAGATGTCGTCTTGTTTTAGTAAAGCTCCGCACTTGAGGCGTACCAAGTCTGAATATGAAACTGGTCCTAAGAACCTAACATAACGATTTTTTGCACCACATTGGACCCCAGTTGGTTTTGAAGTCCCTCGCGTTGTGCAAAAAATAACGTGGGTCAGAGATTGATTCTTAAATCAAAACTTTTGAGGTAGACTAGCATAAAATCCTGATGGAAATCACAAAAATATCACTTTGTAAATACTCGTCCCAAAACTAGTGATTTTGTGGGAAAAGTTTGTTTCCTTGTATGTCTCTCTCGTGAGGGAACTGTCATGCCGATAGTTGGCCACACTGATTGCTTCCATGACCTATCTTTGTTATGTTGCAGTGTTTGTGTAGTGCTCGCGCCTGTCATAGTCTTCAAAGGTTCGCCGAACCTACATAAAATATTTTAATGCCTGTGTACCTGCTCTTGTATAACATGTTTTTGTGCCTGTTTTTTAAACTATTCAAATGTGCCCACACCATATAAATGTATGTGTTTGGTCTGAAACTAAAAAGCCACAGCTAAAGAAGCTAAATATATAATATAGTAGTATTTATCACTTTTAAAAGTATAATTATCTAAGAAAATCTAAAATAATGAATAAGAACCCATTTTACTTGATTGCTATATTTAAAATCATGTCACTAAATATATATTTTAAAGTAGGTAGCCCCTGTTATGTGTTACGCATCAATCATATAATTAATAAAATATGTAATACTTATTTTACTTAATTTAGAAAATTACAAGTTTACAATGAAATTTAAACTTTATTTATATCTAAACAAACCCACAACATATTTTTTATCTGTGTGTCAAACATTGCTATAAAAATAATAAAAACCTTTATTTTCAAATATTTAACTACATTTAATTTTCAATCATAGCAAACACTAGTAAAATTAATTAGATGCATAGTTGGGCATTGGTTAAATTACAGTGGTTTATCAATTAATCTTCTCATTAAAACAAAAGTACGGAGATACAAAATTTAAATTAGCCCTATATGTTAACTGGATGCCTGAGCTCTGGCCATGTGAAATTCCAGAACGATTGACTTAGTGGTTTTTAAGTTTAAAAATTAACAGATAGTTCACTTTTATATATTAGTAGGATGTCATATATTATTATTTCTAAATTTTTAATATTCTACCAAAACATTTGTTTCTAATTTGGTTAAGTTTGATAATTTTTGTTTTAAATAATTTATTTTCTATTGAGTACCTGTAATCTAAGATCTGATTATATGTAACTCTAACAAAGTACGGTTGGGTTAGTTAATATCTCCCCCATTTTGGTGGCTGCATAGTCTAGCACGCTACTATCGCAGTAGATTAGACTGCAGGTGATTGGGAGATCGAGGTTTGAATCTCGGTTGGATGTAGTAAGGTTGGTTTTTCAAACATTGTTTTTACCCTCCCTCCACGCAAATGTACGTACACTTCCTATAAATATAACCTTTCTAATACCTAAAACTATTATCATAATTAGTACATAATCGTATAATTCGAACGTGTAGTAACACGTGGTGCTAAAATAAATCTCTCCTATAGGTCATGAACAGGGACTCGAACACGGACTCCATGAATAAGCTCACATCAAATTGTTTTATATGTAAAACCAGTTGTTTCAAAACATTATCGATTGTGTTTCTGTGTTTATCTTCAGGATATAAAATGGAATTACAATTCCTTAAGATAAAATATTCTATCTCATTATAAAATTATGTTACTAAAACTTTATCTTTAGCTGTGGCCCTGATAAACATTGTCATCAGTTTTGAGAACTCCTTAAATTTTCTAATTGTGCATTGTGAAATTCTTGTTGCCTGAAGATATAAAATAACTTTGCTGCTCTGTTTTATTTTTCTGGACATTTATCAACTTAAAAGCTTATTGTTGTGTCAGTCTTCGTGAACATATTCCACGTGAAATTTATAGTATATCTCTTCTCTTACTAACGCCTGTGATGTGTTTTGCTTACACCCTTCGTTATAGGCCCGCTAATTCGTCTTTTTGTGCTAACTTCCAGTTTCTTGTTTAAGATGTAAATGTATGCTTAAGGTAGAATTAAGTATTCATAGCCATCATATCAAGGTAATAAAAGAATCTATTAATAGTAAAAAATACATTATATTAAATAAAATATATCCCTCTTCCGTGGTCGAATTATCTAGGTCGTCAATATCACAATAGACTGCATTTTCGACAAAGGAGAGATTGAGGTTCAAATTTCTTTCGATTGTCCTTAGGGTGGTTTTCCACTCTATGTTTATGAGAAATGGGGGTTGGTACGCTTGCTCTAAATTCATCCTTCCTAATCCCTAACATATAAGAGTAATTAGTGAAAATGCTTATAGCCCAAAAGAGGTGCTAAAATAAGTAGATATAAATCGAATTATCATTGTTTATCAAGTTAAAATATAATTAGATTAATAATAATATTGCGCGTCTGGGCTACATCATTCACAGCCCAATAGTAGAAAGATTATCGCGTAGCCTACTAATGTACCGTTGTCCAGGGGACGCCCGAATGTACTAATCGTACATCCTTTCCGTAGAGGCTCTTTCCATTTCCCGATTAGATAAGATGGTGTTGATAGTGGGAATGAGGGTGTGGAACCAGTGGTAACACTTTTAACCTAACTGACCAAAACCTGGTGACCGTTGGGGTAATTCCCCTTTCGGTAAAAGTACACAAGGTACCAGCCGGGAATAAAACCCTGAACCCATAGGCTAGTAACCAGATGCATTGACTACTACACCATGGGTCCGTTTATTCATTATGTTTACAGTAAATGTAAATGAGTGTATATTGTGTTGAATCACTAATCTTGTAGGTTTTGTTTAAAAAAATCTATTTAAAATTAAGTACCAACATTTGTATGGATATACAAATATAGATAAACTAATGTTTTCTTAATATTATGAGATTATATCTATCCTATATATAAATTATATTAAACAAACATACATTACTTCAAACTAAATAAAGGATTTAAGATTAATATCGTATGAGAAACTAGTATACGGACATAATACTTGTATTTTATTTGTATGATGTACTCTAGAAACGTGAATTGCTTTCCTAATTCTAGTAATATATTTAGACGACGTATTTTTATTCAGCCACTTGTCTGTGGGAAAGGAACGTGAGACCATTGGAACGCGACCATGTTGTTTTTTTTAGGGGCTGATTAGTTAGGGATTGGAGGAGGCGGCGGAACGAACGGTAATCGCAAGCCTGTCACGTTATGTTTGGCGTGACTGGAATTTAAATCGCGAAGTAAAGTAAACACACGCTATTTATTGTATCTACTAACCTACCGCGAATACTGAAACATTAATGGTAACATTATTGTTTGAGTTTACAAACCAAAGGGAATAGACTATTTAAAAGCTTTCAACACTGGCATTTATTGTTACATTATGCTATACTGCTGAAGACTGGGAGATCGAGGTTCGAGTCTCGGTTGGGTAAACTGGGGGTGGTTTTATTCTAAATTGTTTTATACTCTTTCTCCAAGCAAGTGTGGGTTCACTTCCTCTAAATTAAACCTTCCCGATTCCTAATCCATTAGTATAATTAGTGGTTAAGCGTATAACCAGAACGGGTAGTAAGACGAGGTGCTAAATAAAATAAATAAAAGTAGCTCAATTTTGCTACCAAACTAGACGGTAATCACGTATCATTATCATCTCTACATACACAGTCCATTGTTTATAGGAAGGGCCTTTAAAAACCTATATATTATTTTATTTTTGTAGACCAAATTGAAAACATTTTACTAGCTTAACCTAATCTCTGACACAACAAAATAAACCTTTATTAAAGCAGAAGGAAAGTATTGTTTGTTGATAGGGCCAAATTAGAACAGGCAACGAGGTATAATTAGTATGACTAAAAGATTAGTAGGTCTAAATTGATAATCCACAGAAAATTAAACTGTATATATTACAGGTAGTATTCGGAATCTGGATAATGTCAATTTTAGCCGGGAGATGTCAGCATTAGTCGGATGCAGTGGATCAAGTCAGAAATAGAAAGTAATTTATCTCGTTTACGACACTATCTGGATAATATCGGCACTAGCCAGCAAGACTTGGATAACGTGGAATAATATTTGTAAAACAAAGCAAAGTTTCTATATGAATTTTATTCTGAAATAATATTTCGAAATTGGACAGTAAATTGGAACGTATCAGTGCATTAACATTCAAAATTCCTCATTTTATGCTTTTTTTCACTAACCTAACCTAGCTTAACCTAGCCTAACTCAAACTAATCTAAAATAGCCTAAACTCACCTAACTTGATCTAACTTAACCTACCCTTACCTAACTAACCTAGCTTAACCATATAAATTACCTCAATCCGAGTGCGGGTGGATAATATCAATATTATCTGGATAAACTTCGATAAACATTATTCAATCACCTCTCACTCAACATTATCCACTTATTTTGGATAACGTCATCATTGTCTGGATAATATTGACTTTATCCGGATTCGGACTTTACCCGTTACATAAAGGCTTTGCGTGCTAATGTTCTGGTATCAAGTATAGCCCTGCCCAAAGTCCTATTTATATTACATAGATCCACACAAAGGGGAATCACAAATACTTTTCAAGAAAAACTTCATCTAAAACATACTAAGAATATGTATTTGACCCTTATGTTAATGTATAAAGTATCCAAGCTACCTATTTATGAAAATAAAAGCGACTATCATACTTAACTAATGAATATGACTCAGGAAACTGTATCAGTAAATTAATTTTAAGACTTAGACATAGAAATATTTCTCACTAAATAGTCTCGTAACTATAGAAACATATGATGGTAGTATAATTTAAACAGCTATTGGCAGTAAAAAAATATAAACTCACAGTAAATTTGAAGCTAATCCTTAAAAGTAGTTTATATCAAAATTAACTAAGGCTACACAATATAAATATTATTTTTGTGCACAAGTTATTGGTTGAAGCATCACACCTTGATCAAACGTATTCATATATATTTTTCAAAACCATCCAGAGGAGCAAAGAATGGTTCTTTTTGCACTTATTTTTGCACTTTAACTAATTTTTTTTTTATCACTTACCCCCGGAGCACTATAGTAGATAGATATGCGGTTACGATAACCTTCCACGTGATCACATACTCACCCACCCAGCACAGTAATTTGCTGTATATTGAATCCTTTTGTTTTAACTTTACAATGTGTAGTTAATTGTTATTTTTCATGTAAATATTATATTGATGCATTTAAATGGTATTAGCTATATATTCATTTTATATGTGGGTCAAATGCCCTATTTTACGAATCTAAATCTTCATATTTCAAATATTGAACTTGAATCCAAATCTTTGAAAAAAGTATGAAAATAAGAGGAAGTATGAATAAACCAGAATTATAACAAATATAAACAGTACAGTAGCTAAATGTTAAAATTTCCGCAAAAATTCCGTTACTATAACACATATGCATTCATTTAAGTGTTAAATTAATGGTCTGGGGTTTGGTTGTTAAGTTATTCCTGTACTTATGTTGAGGGATTAACCAACAATAATGCAGAATTAGAGCCCTAAAACAAATTTTAATATTAATGTTTGAAAAATAACACATTTTTATTTTTGAATTTTGAATACTAAATTTGCATGATTAGTCAAATCTTGAATATCCTTAAGGAGTTAAGAAAGTCTTACAAATTTTATACATAATGTAAACATGTAGGACCCACTTCAGCGGTGAGCAGTAGACACAAAAATAGTTTAAAAAATGTGTATACACATGTGTCCCATTTGACCTTGTTTCTAAGATACAGCCAAGTAGTTTCACTAAACTGTTTATGTACCAAAATTGCACGTTTTAGCTGAGAAGCCAAACATTTCTTGAACCAACAATCTAACAGATCGTGAAGGACCATTTCTCAGAATTAGACCCATTACATTTTTATTTGTGGGGTCAATTAAAATCGATTGTTTATTAAACAGCTATTTCCAGCCTTGAAATAATTCGTTAACTTACATAAGAAGACTGCTACTGAATCCAATAAACACTGGTATTTTTCTTAAAAGACAGTGCTGAATTCTACGACACGACGACTTCAGGCTTACATTCAGGCCGAATTTGACCATTTTGAGCACTTTATATAACGTTTGTCAGCTCCACATTACTGGAGTACAATCATGGCTATTTCTAGGAAACAAGGTCAAATGGGACAATTATTTTTATATGGACTTTTTAAATTGTTTTTGGGTTTCCTCTCCACCGATGAAGTGGATTCCTCATGCTAAAGTACATCCTTTATAAAGAGAGAGATCTAATTAAATTTTCAATACATTCTAAAAATGTATTATAATATATAATAATGTTTGAGCTAACATATCCAGTTTTCTATTAAATTTTATAACAGCAGGCATCAACAATGTATAAAAGTAAAGGAAGGAATATAGATAGATTTATCGTGATATAAAATCTGCATCATTAATATGTAATTTTATTTTATCATCGCATCTTACTACCGGTTTGAGCTATACGCTTATGTACTAATTACATTAATAGTTTTGGGATGAGTAAGGTTATATTTAAAGCCACTATACTCTCATTTTAATGGATGAAGAATAGAAGACCATTTTTGAAAACCCACCCTCAGTACACCCGATCGAGGTCCGAACTTTGATTTCCCCTTCATCGTTAGTCTAGTCAATTGCGAGATTAGCGCCTTAAACCATGCGGTCACTGAAGTGGGTAGTACGCAATTAATATGTACGGTGAAAATGCGAACATATTTATCTAATAATGGTTTATGAAACAAAAATTTAAGGATAAATTATTCTAAAATAAATTTTGAACCTTTTTAGCGCCAAGCAAAAACATACAAACGTACATCATACAAGCCAAATAAAAAGTCTAGATTTTATAATTTTATCTGTAAAAACGAAAAAACAATTATTTCCATAAACATCGAATTTTATGGTTAGTAAGCCAACAAATTTACAATAAAAACTAAAAACTTTGCAAATAAATATTACTAAGAATATACAAATTGACATATAAACGAGATTCTAATAAACGTTCGTATTTTGTCAATTAAAATTGTAAATCAGTATTTCAGGTTTGATCAATAAATGTATATTTGCTATTATGCTATCGTGCAACTTTGTGGGAAAATTACAACCAAATTTACAAAAGTTAATTACTAAAATAATTATATTTGGATAGAACAGAGAATAGAGCTAAATCGGAACGACATTTAAAAAATGTATTTAATACAAAGCACTACAGCACGTAATAAATAGCTCGTAGTAAAATCATTACATTTGACATTCTAGAAAACCAATATTAAAAAATATATATATGGTACACAACATGAACTTTCTCCATTGGCTAAAAATGGATATATTTACTCAAAACCCGTAAGAAATGTGAAATAAAATAATATACCTTTTTGCAAAAACATTCCAACAAGAGTATGAGTTAAATAATGTACACTTTTACAGAAACATATTGATAAAAAAATCTAACATTACTATTCACCAAAGAGCAATGCAATAAATTTCCCAGACCTCAGTTTTAAAAATATATCTACTAATTTCTCATAAACTATCGTGGTTTTTTTTACAAATATATTTCAGATAAATTATTTTTAGCTTTTAACAACACTACAACTTTTCTATGAGCTCGGTAAGTTAATTCTTATCTCAAAGGCATGTTGAAATATGACCAAAACTGAACATACCCCCTAATGTAAAGTAATGTCAAAGCTATTTTCCTGGATAAATTAGATGAATTATTTTATTTGTAATGTTAATCAGCACCTAAATACCAATTTTAATCAAAATCTTTAAGGTCAATTTCAAGAAAATCGATCATTTCTCTTTTTGGTCTTAGTTAAACAACACTTAATCTTAAGGCTGGATATCTAATTCTAAAATTTCCTCGCTGGGACCTTATGAAAATACTAAATATCAAGTTTTATCACTATCGTTAGAATTATTTCGGCCCTAGGCCAAGATACAGATATACAGAATTGGAAAAACAAAGGTTTCAGTTCCAGGGCGTTATGAAACGTCGCCATTAATCATGAAAATCTAAAGTGCAATTTATTTTTTACGATCACAATACATCTTTCTCATGGCGGCTGAGAATCGTTTAACATTATAAATAATATCCAGACTAGTTTAGAAATATATTTTAAGATAAAGTTTCCTTCACCTCTATAAGAAATATATTCATCTGTAAAACATAAATTATATATTTTTTTAGTTTTTTTAAGCACCGCGTCCTACTACTCTTTCGGGTTGCACGACATTTTATTGTGATTTTATTTACTCAAGGTTTTAAACGTGCACTTTCTGAACCATATGTTTATATGAGTACACATCCAACTAGCTTAAATATAGAATAGACACGACACCTAGCCGTTAATTAATCACTATTAAAGGGGAAAACCCACATTTCACTAACGATACATTTTTCGACCATTTCAGGAATCGATCTCGGGAGCCTTAGTTTAGTAGACAGACAAGCTACCGACCGAAAAAATATGTAGATTTTTTTAGAATCAAACGTGCACTTCTTAAACACAAATTATTCTAATCTACAACAAAAACATATTGTTCTTAAAAAAAACTATGATTTTATTCATCTATAATAAAATATACACAAAAAAAAAGTTACTACAGAACTTTAGGAAATAAAATAGTTAAAACAGATAAATGTTAATATTTTGTTCTTCCTGATCACTAAATTAATAAAATGTTTTGTGATTTTATATTCTTAGCGGACAAATACAATCTGAATACAAAGCAAAACATTCGATTACAATTTTTTTTAACACTGCGTCTTACCATCCGTTAGGGCTAAACACTTATTATTAATTACGCTAATGAGTTAGATATGAGAGAGGTTGAATTAAGAGAAAGTGTTCCCGCATTTTCGTGGGGAAAGACAGTAGGAAATCATTTTGGTAATATCACCCTCATTACACCAGACCGGTATCGAACCACAATCCCCCCCGTCATAGTCTATAGTGAGAGTGACGCCTGAAAATTTTAAGAACATAATCTGAGTGAATTTAATGAAAAGTAAATTTATCATAATCGATCTTGGATATTTAAGCACAGGTTTCCTTCTCTTCTCACCTCTGCTACTTTCAAAGTTCATTCGGCTTAGTCGTTTCGTATCTGGGAATGGAATTCGAACACACTTCCCACTCAGCTAACGCAACCGTTTGGTTTGAACCACCCTGTGGGGTGATAAACAATAATTGTTCTACGAGTCACGTGGATTTAAGAGGAGTACAAATGATTACGAGTTTACTCTAATCGTGGTCCCAAGCACTCCCATATATTGCCTGTGAAAATAATGGTTTTAAAAAAATTAGAAAAAAAAGGTAGATACTTTGGGAACTTTATGATGTTTCCTCTGCCATCGTTCAAAGTTAGAAAAGAAACCCGGAGGTTTTATCAGGGTTTTTTTTTGTTGTCCTGTTATGGTCGGGAAAATTTATGAGTATACGTTTTTTTATGACAGATTAACCCGAACGTAATATGTCAACAATAACAGCAACAAAAAATCTTTTCACATACACTCCGCTTTCTCGTATCATGTTTAAACACCTAACTTTTTTTTTACGGTAAAGTTTCGTGTGAATTTATTTTTCACCAAGTTTTTTTTATATAGAATAATAATATACCGAGTCAATATTAATAAAAAATATGATTTTAACTTTCTCGCTACCTCTTGGAGAGAAAGAAAGTATCGTGATCGTCAAAAAAATTATAATTTGAGAATTTTACCGTTGTCTACGTTTAATGACCCATCCTGAACCCTAAAAGGTTTTTTTTCTTTTTCTTTTTTACCAATACCACGTGTTTATATGTATGTTTCTCTGTAACTGGAACTAGATCTAAAACAATTTTTCCGAACAGGCTAAGACTTAATATTTTGAGTTAAGAATACCCATATGTTGTTTTTTTAATTCATCTTTTTCTGTGAATCTGTCCTGAGACAGGTAACAACCGGACATCTTTAATTTTCCTGAGCTTCTTCTTTCATCCTTATGTATCTTCTTCCTTTCTAATCATCTGTTATAATTCCAAACGTTCTTCTTCCTCCTTTTCCCTCTGCTATCTTCCCACCCATGATCCTCTCCCTTAAGCAATCCTTACGTGGTGTTCGGGCCAACCAAGACGTTTTGCTCATGGTTATCATCCTTATCAGGCACCTTTCCTCTCCTACACTCCTCAACATGTCCTCATTCCTCGCCCTGTCCATCCATTTCACCTTTTACACTCTTCTCCACAGTCACATTTTAATACCCTCCAAATAACCCTGTTCCCTCTTTCTGATTGTCCATGTCTCAGATACATACGTCACCACAATCATCACTAAACACTTTACAAACCTCTTTCTTAGCTAAAAATGGATTATTCCCACTGTCGGTAATCCCCTTACCCTTCCGTATACTCCCTGCCCCACAGATATCCTGATGTTAGCTACCTCCTTCCCCACAGATACCCTGATGTTAACTACCTCCGTACAGTATCTATTCCAAGTCATCAGACTCCCCAAGTATTTATGCGACATTACTTGTTCTAATTTCTTCCCTTCAATTAATATAATAACAACATTGCCTTCGGGTGACCTGGGACTCTAGGGGTAAGGTGTAAGGATTCTGTGCTGGGTTCCGGCGTTCAATCCTCGGTCCCGACACAGATTTATCTAATTACCTAAATCCTTCCTTCACCTCTGACAAGACGTGTATTAATTACAACTTGCGAATTTGAGGAATGCTAGGCCTCCACCGTGGTTCGGATTCCACGTTAAACTGTAGGTCCTCCATTTCTTCTCACAATCACCCAACCATTACACATTAGAATAAGTGCGTACAACCCGAACGGGTAGTAAGACGCGGTGCTAATAATAATAATAACATTGCCTTCTTCCTTTCCAACTCTTATCACTTTCGTCGTACCGATGTTTACCTTCATTCTAAATTCCTTTCCCAACCTTTATAATACCATCCTTCATGTCCCACAAGTTCTTGAAATTTTCTAATCCTAAAATAAGGATAATTAAAAATGAATGATTAAACGAGAATCGATTTTATCAAATCTGTCTTTAGCGATTTTGATAAAACGAGTATTTAGGCGTTGTTTGACATTACAGACAAAATTGTGTATTTTATTTTCTCATGAAAATCATTTTAATGAAACTTAAAATACATGCGGAAATTTCTAATTTTGATCATTTCTCCACGAATTTCTGAGCCACGTAAAGTTGTAGTACTCTTAAAACTATACAACATTTATTTGAAAGAAAGTTTCTTAAGAGCTAGCTTTTCTAAGTTATAGGCAAAGATATATATATATATATATATATATTTTAGAGATTTGGGAAATGAGGATATGAAAATGCACGGAACAAATAAATATTTCTATAACAGTATAAATCTTTCATGTATGCTCTTTGGAGAAATTTAATTTTCTTTATTTCACATTATTATTTCATCCATTATTTTCAGAAGTTCATGAAGATCTTATAAAATGATACTAATAATTTAGTACCAGTTTTGATGGCCGTATGGTCTAAGGCGTCACTCTCACAGTATTCTAAGCTGCCGATGGCGGGGAGATCGGGGTTCAAATTCCGGTAGGATGTACCGAGAGTGGTTTTTTTCCAAAGTGGTTTTACACTTTCCCTCCACGTGAATGTGGATACACGTCCTCTTAAAATAGCCTTATTTCTCTTTAAAAAATTAATGTAATTATTTTATAAGCGTATGACCTAAATGGGTATTAAAACTGGGGGCTAAAAATACATGTATATTAAAATGTTATTGATTTTTACCGCAAACAAATGGGTTTGTATTTTCTAAAATAACCCTCCGCTGAAAATTTGACTATACCTTCTCCATTTTCCGAGCTAATGTATGAATGCGCGGACGTACCCGAGAATATTGACATGTGTCTCGAGTTTTGAAAAGGGGCAACGCAAATTATCTTCATCCCACTCCCCATCCTTTCTTTGACAGGAGGTGGGAAAGGCTAATAGAGTGATAGGGGAGTGAGGGGTTTGTTACTAATAACATGTGGGATGCTGACTCGTCGGTAAACTTGTTGGCTACGGTTAAGGGAGGAGGGGGAGGGGTGTATTAACAAACAACATTACTGGGGAGTGCGAGGGGGGAGGGGATGAAAGGTTTTGAAGGAAATGGGGTCGGCTAATATTACCTCTCCCCCCTCCCCCTCCCACCCAACCCTATCGTACCCAAGTCAAACATTGTTTTCCCAGTGAGATAACAGTTCTGGGCTGACCAAAACTTTATTTTCTGACAAACATGTTTGTTTGTAATAGCGTTGAACACGAGGGAGAGGGTGGTTTAGTTTACTCCTTTTAACTTTACTGGGCTTTATAAACATCCCTATAATCATTTTTCCCCTACCCTCTCGCCTCAGTCCATAATATACTATGTTAGAAAAGTAAGAGGATTATGTTTGTGATTTAAACACCGTCAATTATGTTTTAAATGTATATTAAAACATTTAATACATATTGTATTAAAATCTCAATTTATACCCCTTAGTCAGCCAAAGAATTAAGTCTGAGTTATAGTGAATGCATGTTAAGGAGGAAGGTGATTTCAGATGGAACTATATATGCCTATATCTAAGAAATGTATGTGGGAAAACTATAATGGACAGTCAGTGATGAATGGGTGCTGACGGAGTGCTGTTTGAAAGGGAATCCCATAGGTAAATATTAAAGGTGCGTCTTGCGTTGGTTTGGTCATGTTGAGAGAACAGGCCCGCGTTAAGGCATGTGCCAATTGTGCCAAGCACAGGGGTCCCTCAGGTTAAGGCATGTGCCAATTGTGCCAAGCACAGGGGTCCCTCATGTTAAGGGCCACCACCCGCCAGGTAAATAAATCACTTTGACTTGTCATATTTATTTTGTGATAATATTATATTTCAATATTTCATTAGGCTATTTTTTATGTTTTTTCGTAACATTTATCCTAAACTAATCTAGAAATTCTCTAATCGAAGGGCACTGGTAGCGTGGTATTACGTGGAGTCCGAAATTCCGTACTTAAAAACTAACGCAATCTTAGCTTTTGTAAACCGGACATACTACGTATCTGCAGACGGTACCGTTGACATTTTATAGAAAAATAAACAATGATTATCTATTGACAATAATTTCTCAGGTAGAATAGTAAAATTATTAATATTGAAGAATTAACTAAACGCAACGTGAGAAGAACGCAAAAGAGTTTTCAAAAATAAATTACTTTTTACTATGCTAATACTATTACTACTTTATCCGTAGACGGCGGATTACATAAAATGCAATCACACAGAAATAATTTACAGTTATATAATGTCCAGTATTATTATATTATTAGCTATTAATTTATAGTACAAAAAAGAACTCAGTATATAATAGACTGTATAGTATAATAGTTACTAAAGTCCTGGCGCAGCCAGGGGGGGGGGGTAGGTTCAGGATTGAACACCCCCCCCCCTCCCAGACCATGCTATCCTCCTACCTCTTTCTCGTCCCTAAATCTGTTGAAATCATACATGAGGAAGTCTACAAATGAAGACAGACTTAATGGGCTTCATGTACATACATCCAGAGGTGTCAGTTACGGGCCAATGTGGGAAAATATGGATATGGACCAGTTCTGACCAGATATTATCTTTCCACATGGGGAGGATGGAAGTTCTCAATGAACTTTATATGAAGCCAAGGAAAATTAACATAAGAATACAGTGAATTAGTTCAAAAGTGATTTTGTGAGTTAAGAGTTAGTGCAAGTTGCTTATTTGAATTTTCAGATTTTAGCTCATAAAATAATTTTATAAATCAAATTTCCAAAATACAATTCATTGAAACTTACATGTTTGTATATTTTAGCAGTATGCATGTATACAAATTTGTTCATAAAAACTTAATAGACATAATTATTACAGAATCATGACAATTTTTCTAAATTTTAAATTATGTTGGATAATATTGTATTTCTTTTGATGCATTTGCATTTTGCAGTAGTTGAATTTTCAATTTTTTTTACGCAAAAAATCAATGGACCCCGCTTGTTGGTCAGTGAAACTAACCCCCCCTCCTCCCCCGCACAAACGAATCCTGGCTCCACCAGTGTAATAAAGTATCAATAATTAATATGTTAATAACAAAACTCACAGTACTCATAATGATTGCTAAACGTTTGCAAAAAAAAAGTGTCTCTAAATAAATATATCCGTGTATGATGTGTATGTAAGATTTCAAATAATTTATTGGGGAACTAACTTCTAAGGACCCCAAGTTATATTTGGTACAGGGCCCCTAAGAGTGTTAATCCGGGCCTGTGAGAGAACGACTCTGTATCGAGTGATGGAGCAAATATATGAAGGTAGAGTGTGTGGATCAAAAGGAAGGGATAGGCCCTGTAAGACGCGGCTAAATGTTGAGTATGAATGTGTGTAACAGAGAAAATTAAGCGTTTTTAGAATAAAAGAGCATACTATGAATCAGTGTATGGATGTTGTTGAAACGAAGAGAGTATGCGAGGATAGAGTGGAGAAAGTTAGTGAAGATGTATTCATTGCTGAGTTGTTGTTTGAGCTATATGCAGCCTTTTTCCTACCCCGTAAGGGAATGGGGTGATTGGGTATGTATGTACAGTAGCCCCGTGGCTTCTTTGTGGTGACTGACAGCTCACAGCTGACTTCTGACAGTCAACATTTAGGTATATATCTAAATGTTGACCGTCAGAAGTGACAGCTGTTAAACACATGTTTATGCAGATCATATGGTTCGGCGTAGGGATACATAATTTGGTCTGGTAACTTTTCAAAGCCATCAGCTGTCAGTCAGCACCAAAGAAGCCATGGGGCTACTGTATGTATGATGAGAACGTTTTTGAATATCCGTGAAAATTATTCAATAAATTTGAAGATTACTTACTATGTGTATAAAATTAAACTAAATGTAGGTAAAGAAGCAATATTTTATTTATTGGGCTAAGAATAAATTTTTAAGGTAAAACTTGTAAAAAATTACTTGCTTTAACTTTAGTTTTCTTCCTTCCCACCATGAAATACCTGAGATTGTATTTCAATTGGTTGTCATTGGTAGTAAGATCAGGGCTCAATTCCCAGCCGTGTGTAGATGGGATTGTTTTCTGACTGTGATTATTAGCGAGATTGTTAACATATGTTAACATGAGCTCATTTCCTCCAAGATAAACTCCTCATCTCTGCTTCTTAGTGGTGTACTTTAATTCATCGTATAAATGCATTAAAAACCTTTTTTTACGATTCACTTTAGTGGTCGAATGCTGAAAGGCGTCCCTCTCTCTCAGTAGATTAGACTGGCGATGATGGTGAGATTAGGGTTCGAATTTGGTCGGGTGTATTGTGTGTTTTGTTTTCTAAATAATTACAAATTTAAATTTATACGCAAATTAGGGTCCAATTCTTGTTTTGTTTTTTGCTAGCCCCGTATCTTACTACTCTTTCAGGTTATACGCTTATGTACTAATTTACTAATTGCGCTAATCGTTTTAAGGATAAGGAAGGTTATATTTATATGAAGTATACCCGCATTTACGTGGATAGAGAATGGAAAATAATTTTTGATAAAAAAAATTCCTTCAAAACACTCGATCAAGATTTGAACCTCGATCTCCCCGTCGTCAGCACTACAGTATAAACCGAGAGTAAAGTCTTAGACCATGCGTTCATCAAAGCTGGTTTAATTCTTCTTAATTCAACATCACTCATCCCCAACGCACTAGTGTAATTATTACATTTAAATACATTCCGAATTGTTACTATTACCAAACCCTTCCTTATACCAAACCCTTCCTTCACCTCTGACAAGACATCTTGTGAATGTGGGGAATGCCAGGTCTCCACCGTGGTTCGGATTACACGTTAAGCTGTAGATCCTTCATTTCAGAACCACAATCACCCTACCATTGCACATTAGCGTAATATAGCGTATAATAATAATAATAATAGTTACTAAGACGCGGTGACCAAAAAAATTTTACTAAGCTATCATTGGAATTATATTTGTAAAACAATAAATACAAATTAAAATATAATCAAAAATAATGTGTACTAGAGTTAAGCGTTTTAATTTCCTAGACAGTGTTGAGAGCTCTAATTTAAATGTTAGGGTTCAATCCCAGACGATTTTACTAAGAGAGTAGTTTTTTAACGTGTTTTCTCCATCCTCTACAGGCGTTAAAGCTAGCACAAACTTAAAATCCCCCTATTTAATCCTGCTTTATCATATTACATAGTTTAAGTCATTAATGGATAGTACTAATATCATAAAGTTTTTTTTTAGTTATAGTTTTTTTTTTTCATTTATATGAGGTATTTAACGTTCACTTTATGAACCAAGTGTTTATATCAGCACACGACTTATAGACTAACTTAAATCTAGAACAAACGCAACCTCCATACCCTGCTAAACACTAATTTCAACAACGATGAATTTTTCGGCCATACCCGGAATCAACCCCGGGACGCTAAGATCAGTAGACAGACACGATACCAACTGAGCTAATGGTGTTGGACATAAAATATTTAAATTAAAATGCATATTGGTCGTTGTTTGACATTAATGATTTCCTCGGTTTATTTATTTGCTATACTAATAAAGTAATTTATATTGTATTGTATTTAACGCTAATATTTCAAAACTTTAAATTTTTTTAACGTTTTAAATATGTATTTTTTTAGCTCTCAAAAATACCAATTGACCAAAAAAAAAGCTATAGAAAATTATTTACATTTTGTAGAATACGTAGCGTTATTCCGTAACCAAAGATTATTGTATCATAAAGTAGAAGATTAACTGAATACAACATAAAACAACCCGCCTCGGTGGCGTAGTTGGCTAACGCGCTAGTCGTGTTGAGCTCGACTGCTGAGGACGGGGAGATCGAGGTTCGAATTTCGGTCGGGTGAACTGGGGGTGCTTTTTCCTAAATGGTTTTCCACTCTCCCCCATAAAAATGTGGGTTCACTTCCTCTAATTCAACTTTCCCAATTCCCAATCCATTAACGTAATTAGTACTTAAGTGAACGGGTAGTAAGACGTGGTGCTATATATATATATATATATATATATATATATATATATATATAATACAAACATGTAAAGCTATGAATATTTTACAATTATCTAATAACTTGAAAATTTTAAATATATAGTTTTGCATATTAAAATTCCCAAGTCATGAGATATGCAGCTGTCACTTCTGGTATATATTATTATCAATAATAAAATTAAATTAAAAATATATATTTCTATAATTATATTTTCTAGATCTTTCCTTCGGCCTAATTTCGATTTTACTTGTTAAGTGTTGATGTAAATTATATAATGTAAAATTTAAATACTATACTGACTTAAGTTAAGGTAATTTAAGTAGAACCCCATGAAGGATAAAGATTGTATTAAGTCTTAAAACTTTTAAAAACTACTCTTTCAGAAAAGACTTGTAGCTTTATGTATTCTCAAATAGGCTACCAATGAAACAAATCAGGTTAATAGTAATGGCACACCCGGGTTACATCGATCTATAAGTCAGTTTGAGGAAAGATTAGCCAGTACTAATATACAGTTTCCCGAATGTACTAATCGTACATCCTTTCTGGAGAGGCTTTTTCCATGTCCCTATGATATGAGATGACAGTAGTGAATATGATAAGGGTGGAGGAGCCAATGATAATCTTAAACCTAACATAAGCCTAATTAACTAAACACAGGTTATTATGAGGACTATTCCACTTTCGAGAAAAATCCCCGAGTACCCGTTTAGAATCAAACCCGGGACCTATTGGCCAGCAGCCAGGTGCTCTGATTACTATACTACAACAATGTTTAACAAATTAGGTTGATTTTATGTTATTTCAAATCTCTATGCAAAATATCTGCACCATATTTTAGTTTTTTACCAAGGGTTTATATTGTAAGATTCGCATATAACAGGTCTACAAAAGATTACATTGTTTCGGACAAAGTTTTTCCTTTTGTTTATTCAAATAAAAGCAGGGCCATTGTTGTGGCCCTTAGGGATCTTTTGTAATCTCCACGCGCTAAAGTTTCTCTTTTGTAATTGGCTGATATTGGTATTTGTAACTGACTGCAAATAACAGCTGCCACGGTAGTAATGAATTGCCAGGAAATATTGACAGGTACAGTTCCTTCAAAAGCTACAAACCATCATAAATTCACTTAACAATGTTTATATAACCTATAAATATATTTATGTACTATTATATTACTATTTATTTTATCTCAACCGCTTGGAGAAAGAAGTATTGTGATCATCGAAAAATCAAACTTGAGATTTTGATAAATGTGACGTTTCGTGACGTTTTCTCGACGCCATCTTTCTGTATGTGTGTGTATATGTATGTATATGAATATGTGCTGCATGTGTGTATGTATGTATGTATGTATGTATGTATGTACGTACGTATGTATGTATGTATGTATGTATGTATGTATGTATGTATGTATGTATGATATGTATGTATGTATGTATGTATGTATGTATGTAAATAGGTATGTATGTAGGTATGTATGTACATATGTAAATATGTAGGTATGTAGGTATGTATGTATGTAGGTATGTATCTAGGCCTAGAGCCAACATTATTTTACTGATAACTTGGTATCTAGGAACTTCATAAATTTCCCCCGAATAATTTTTGGAATTAGATATTTTACCCTAAAAGTAAGGTTAGTTTATGAGACAAAAAGAGAAAAACTCAATTTCTTGAAATCCACTTTAACGGTTTTGATTACATTTTGTATCCAGGCATTTTTCTTTTAAAAGCAAAATGGCAACTCTCATTTACCCATGAAAATGATTCCAAGAGTACTTTCCAAAACAGAACGGCCAAAATATTTATCAAATCTACGGAAATATTTGACATACGAAATATCTTATCACTCTAAAGTTGTAGTACTATTAAAATCGTTAATTTGAAATAATTTTTTTACAAAAACAATCATTTCCGAGCTAAAAAACATTAAGACATTATGAAGTTATTTTAAAACTACGTTGATTCTTATGCTCTTTTCTCAATGTTTCCGTAACAGGGTATATTATTTCATTTGTGATGTATGGGCGAGTGTTCTTACCAAAAAAAATTATTTGATTTAGCAAATCTCTCGAATTCTTAGTAAATTTTTATATTATAAGATAAAAGTTGTGCCATATCGTTTTGTAATATTATATTTTATATATAATCCGTCAGAGAGTTGCATATTTAAACTAATGGGTTGGAAAGATAAAGGTAGAATTTAATAAACGTGCACATGTATCAGCGTTGAGAATGTGTGATAAACCTTTTATAAAACTAAACTACCTCAATACACACGGCTGGGATTCGAACTTTACCTTTCAGTCACTTCCAATTATGACTAAAATGAGGCCTTTGTCTGAGTTCTAATGGCTGTTACAGCTATTTTTCAGATATGTTATGAGAGTTGCTTAGAAATCTAAGATATTACAAATAATATATTTCTCTTAGTTTAAATATTGACTAAATCTTTTAACTATACACGAGTGTGGTGTTTACTGTAACTCGCCCAAAACTACATTTTCTATAGTTTCATGATTTATGAGTATATATACTCGTAAACATAGTTTAAAAGTTGGCATTTGACACTTCTAAAAGTACAACAATTCACATATATAAAGGTTGATAACTGATGCCTAAATTCCCGGTGAGTGAAAGGTATCTGGTATAGGATCGCAGAGAAGAGCTTTGAGACTTGACTGTTGTAATATATCGTAATAGGGTGTCTCGGCACCCAGTGTTTTGTCATAATATATATTCTCCTCCTCTGTTTGTTTTTCTACTGCCTGGACAGCTCCATCCAGTAACGTAATAAACCCACTCGGTATCTGACGTTTAGAAACCTCTGCTCGATTATTATAAAGCCTTAAGCTAACTCTTTGTCATCATATTTTGTGACCGACTGTACGAGATGATTGCCAAACGTTATGGCAACGTGGAGTGAGATGAATTATATACATATTCCCACCAAGTCCCTAGAGAATGCAAAATTCATCCAGCACTTAACGCAAATCCTGCTATATCGTATCAACTCTAGCACTTCAGGTCCAAATCAGCGGTTGCAATGTAACACGTACCTGCTTAGTTGAGAGGGAAAGCTGTGCTGAGATTTTTACCTGCGGGGGGTTTTTACTATTGACATTAACTCAGCAGCAGTGACGCGTAGTGAAGTGATGCCAGGATAAGCAAAGCTTGTTAAAACTACCTGTGACATGTTCTCACCCTTTCTGTCTCCATTTGACCCATCAAATATAGGCTCTTTAGAATGTTGATAGGTAGCGAGATCTTTTTTAAACTGTACCTGTGATATGTTCTCTCCCACTTGGTCCCCATTTGATCAAACATACATAAGCTTTTTTTAGAGTTTTGCCAGGGTAAGTAGAGCTTGTTTAAACTGCACTTGTGATGTGTTATTCCTCTTTCAGTCCCTATTTGACCAGTTATACATAGGTATAGTGTTGCCGGAGTAGATAAAGCCAGTTAAATCTGTATCTATGGTGAGCTATTTCCCACTTAGTCCCCATTTTACCATTCATACACAGGTTATTTATAACATTTCCAGGGGAAGCTGAGCTTATTAAAATTGTATTTGTAATATAGACAGGACGCTGGAGAGGTTTTGTTTGCAAAATATGAGAGACGCATTCTGTGTTGGGTTTTTTAATATTTCAAGAAGGCCATTGAATTTAATAAAATTCCTATTACCAGGCGATTTATTTGTCGAATACATTTTTACATTACATACCATATGGTGATTGGTACGTGATCGAAGAACTAACTTTGTACACCGTTTTTGGAAAAATAAATCCTCTTAAGTGTGACAAAAATGTACCTTTTGGCCAGAACATCGTAGTAAAAAAGAAGTATCAAGGTAAAATAACGGTTTTTACAGTTTTGAAAGTTTTTATTGAAGAACAAATTAAAATGTATTTGTTGGCTTCAAAATGTTTACAATTTTCATACGAACATTAACATAACATCCCGCCTTGGTGGAATAGTGGGCTAACGCTATAGTTTTGTATTGATCTCGACTGCTGAGGACGGGGAGATTGTGGTTCGAATCTCTCTCGGGTGAGCTAGGGTGGTTTTTTCTATATGGCTTTCCGCTCTCCCTCTACTCGAATACGGGTTCACTTACTCTGAATTCCACTTTCGCAATTACTAACTCATTAATGTAATTAGTACTTAAGCGTATAGCCCGAACGGTTAGTAAGACGCGGTGCTAAGTATTATTTACATAAACTTATAACCAGTTTTTTTTTTCAAGTTTTTAAACTATACAATTTGGTACTACATGCATTTTTACATCCACACGTCATATTAAGGTTAGCTGTATTGGTATTTTGTTCATAGTCTTGGACCACAATGCAGAAGTTTCTTTGAGCTTGTATCCAAACTCTTCAAAATTTAAGGGCTCAAATAAAGATCAGTATGCTTTTTGCCAAATAAGCTATCAGACAATGCAAACCTAATGCCCAAAATGTGCAGAGTACTCGTGATTAGTTCAGGCTAAAGTCAATATCTGAAGAAATTTATCAAAACCAAATTTCATCTGCTGAAATTTTGGTTGTTTTATTTTTGCATAAAATATACTAGCATACTTTTTTTTAGCTGATTAAACAGTTCTGGAATAATTGAATTTCAATTATATAGCAAAGAGGGTGTTAATTGGTGGCAATTCAGCAAGATTCAAGGCATTTAAAATAAATTTAAGTGATTTGTTTTATTATAACCGGTCAAGGCATGTAATGCTGGCAAGTTTAAAATTACGTTTTCTAAAAGTGATTGTGCAGCTAAATGGCATCCTAAAATTCGAATTATTTTTTTAGTTGGACCTGAATTAAACCATAAACCTTTGAAGCTGTGAGTGAGCCTCTTGAATTTTTTAACGAAAACGAACACCAAAATACAAAAACATTATTATCTAAACTTAGCACAATTATTATTTCCGATTGCTTCAGATATCGATCTGGATAAAATACATGCCATATAAGTCTAGAATCTCCTTCTAAATTAATTGATTTTGAAATTAAAACTTTGTTTAAATCATAATTCTGTAGTTTAAAATATTTCGCAAATATACAGTTCTTTATTTTCTTCGATATGGATATTTTTATTTACATAGTTGCATAAAAATGTAACAGGGCTTAGTTTATTTTCAATATTAGTGAACAAAAATTTACAATAATTCGGCCCATTTGTTAAAGCAACCAAAATAATGACTTATCTTTTCCCTCTGAGCAGCAATTTTTTTTTCTATCACCGTGTCTTGCTACCTGTTCATGATATAAACCTATGTATTAATTACGCCAATGGTTTTAGGGAGTAAGGAGGTTATATTTAAAAGAAGTTTACCCGCAATTTCACTTAAGTGGAGTGGAAAACAATTTGGTAAAAACCAATCTCAGTAATCACGATCAATATCCGAACTCATATATACCCGAAAACGGCAGTCTAGTTTACTGCGAGAGTAGAGCGTTAGACCACGTGGCCATCAAAGCGGGTAGTTATCATGTTTCCACTCACTCGATTTCCATTTTATATAATCTGCACGCCTAATTTTGGCATTATTTCCATTGCTATCTGACAAATGACTGTTAGTAAATTTATTTTTACATCCATTACTGTTTCCAACCTATGGACTGGGTCAGTTTATTATTCAAGCCATATATTTTCCACTACCGACTTGCTAGGCCTGTCGTAGCTTCATATGCCTTATAATCTAACTTAAGACTAAGACAGGCACAACATACAGTCCACGGCCGTCAATTTATCAATGTGAAAGGGTAAATCCATATTTTCATCAAATATAAATTTGTCTACCATGTCGAGAATCTAACTTCGGACCTTTAGCTCAGTAAGAAGACACGCTACCGACTGAGCTAAGTTGTTGGAATGTGTCATTAAGTGATTAGAACCTAATATTACAGCTAGAGTTTATATTAGCTCTGCTTACCCTGGCGACATTCCGTGATACGTCACTGTCTAGATGGCTGATTTTGGCTAACCTTGCCTGTCATTAACACCCATATATGTCAGTTTAAAGCTACAGTTCCATTTAAATAGGAATAAACTATTTTAACAGCTGTTATAAACGTTACTTAAACAATTCTCATGTATATAATATATACGTAGGTTTTGTGATTTGTAACTGTCACTTTTCATAGATAGTATCAATATCTATGAAAAGATATTAATAATGATCTAAATGTCATCAATTATTACAGCAAAGTAATATGTTTGTATTTTCTAAAATATTTCATCCTAGAGTAATAGAAATAGAATAATTACTTTTGTTGTACAAAAAATTGAATTTTTCTGTTTAAAAATACTAAACTTACCAAATGGCGATTAGATGAAAATATTGATGAAGACGTAATTATTATTCTTTGCAGACAATAAAGCAACAGTCTGGAAATGCATTGTATTCCTGGTGACGTAGATATGTGAGTTCGAATCTTGTCCTGGTTGCACTTGGGGAAGTTTTCAATGTGTGATTTGTCTACTGTGATTTTTCTCATTCCAACTCCATGTTGATGCTTTTCACTAAATAAATAACCTTCCTCACCCATACTCCTTGGATTACATATTCAATAACCAAGGTGTTAAACATAATCATATAAAAAAAGTTGTCAACACAAGTACATTAGTATTTTGGTAGGAAACCAATAATTTAGAAAATATAAACACATGTTTTCTACAAGCATTGATAACATCTTACTATATTACGGATATTGATAATATCTATCAAAAGATACCGATTTAGATATCCTGACTTTACGTTTGAATATATAAAAATTGTTTAAGCACTTTTCCTAAGTCTCTAGATATTTCACCCTATTTATTATTATTAATATTATTAGCGCCGCGTCTTACTATCCGTTCGGGTTATACGCAATTACGCTAGTGTGTAATGGTAGGGTGATTGCGAGATGAAATGTAGGACCTACAGTTTAACGTGGAATCCGAACCACGGTGGAGGCCTGGCTTTCCCCACATTCATATGTAAACTGTGCCCGCATTAGAGGGAAGAGAGGGTAGGAATCCATATAGGGAGATACATCACTTTAGGGCCAACCAGAATTAGAGCCCCGATCTGGCTCCTATCGGCCCATTATACTCTTATTTTGTTAGAAAGCCCGCTATAGAAGGCCTTATTTCATATCTGACCTTATAGTAATATATTGGTAGGATAAAGTGCCTTCCAATACGGAGTTCCTACTACCATTCTGGAAGGCTTTATTTCTTATCTGAATCCTACTGTATAGTAATCTAATAATAGGATAAAGGGCCTTCCTGAACTTAATTCCTACCAAAATGAAGGTAGCATCGGCCCGATCTGAGTCCTGTCTACCTCTTTACTCGAGAGCTCTCAACTCATCTGAGATGGATTGTTGCTATTTATGTTGCCATGGCAACAGGATGAGTTGGAGAGTGATGGAAGATAGAGAACACCAGACACACACCCCACCCCCTACTCCCCTGTGGAAGTGTTGGAATCAGGGGGTGTTGTTGGTCGGAAAACAAACGCATTCGAATAGGGACGGTAACGCGCGTTGCATGAATATTTCAATGGTTACAATGGAATCCTTGCGTTACGTCAGGGGAATATATACGTGTTACATTGGTAGGTCTGGATAGTAGTTAGGTCTGTGACGTCACTCGCATGCTTGGTCCGAGTGTTTGCCCCCACGCCCCTCTGTTACGCCGCATATGTATTTGCATTTTAAACCATGTCTTACTACCCATCTGGTCTATCCGTAATTAATTACAAAGGTATGGAACTAAGGTTCTAAATTGGGAACTTAGCCTAAAACGGGATAAAATTATGTAATATATTTTGCCAAGATGTGTCATACGTTTATTTAAATTCTATTGTTGTAGATTTGCGGAAAACTTAATTTATTTAAATGAAAGAAACGATCCAAAAGACACCCACATAGGTAGGGATGTAGTCTAAGACGCCAAACTCGTCGACATGGTTTTTCAAGGTCAAGAGTATTATTATTATTATTATTATTATTATTATTATTATTATTATTAACACCGCGTCTTACTACCCGTTCGGGTTATACGCACTTACGCTAATGTGTAATTGTAGGGTGATTGTGAGATGAAATGGAAGACCTACAGTTTAACGTGGAATCCAAACCACGGTGGAGGCCTGGCATTCCTCATATTCACAATATGTCTTGTCACAGGTGAAGGAAGGGTTTGGTAATCAAATAAATCTGTGCCGGGACCGAGGAGTCAAGAGTATCAAGGTGCTAATTTTGTTAATGTTTTTATTGAAGAAGAGTGAAAGTCCTGAACAGTATTCCCACTCTTTCTTCACATAAATACGAACACATTTCCTTCCAAATCGTACCTTCCTCATTCCGTAGTTTGTAAATATGCAGGTATTATGAATGGATAGTAAGAATCAATTCTAAAACAAACATTTTTCCTTAACATTTTTTTTTGTCTATGAATATTCGACAAAACAGACGTGTAAACCAAAATTAACTTAATTGGATATCTTGGAGGCTTCTAATTTCTGGAACTCATTCGTTTGATAGGAATCTCAGTTTTAAATCCCAACTATAGGCCTATTTTTACTTTCTATCGACACCTTAGAAAGTATTGTGATGGTCAAAAAAAATCAAACTTGAGATTTTCATAAATGTTGACGTTTCATAACCCCATGAAACCGAAAAAAGTTGTTTTCGCAATGCCGGTTGTCTGTCTGCCTTTACCTCGGGCTAGGGCTGAAAATATTTTACCGATTGGGCTATCTGGTGTTTTTATAAGGTCGCCCCGATGGGATTTTGGAATTAGATTTATAACCCTATATTTAAGGGTAGTTTACTCAAGGGCAGAAAGAGAAAATATATATCTTCTCAAAATTTGCTTTATCGATTTTGATTAAATTTTATATCTAGATACTGTTTATCATTATAAACAAGATGACAGTTGTCATTTTCTCATGAAAATGGCTTTGACGATACTTTATATGACGGAAATTTTCCAATATTCATCATTTCCCCGCAACTATTTGAGATATGAAATATCTTATCGTTGTAAATATGTAGTACTATTAAAAATAAAAATCTTTCAATTTAAATGTATTTTTATAAAAGCTGTAATTTCTCAGCTAGATGCAAATATATGTACTGTACTTTTTAATTCAGATTTTTGAAAATTAATTTGATTATTATGCTCTTTGGTGGTCAAAGATATTTCTCTTTTCACAATTTTTCTGTAACAGTGTTCGTAGATCCTTTTGTCATAGATTAAGTAACAGTATATTATATTGTTATATTTATGATATTTCGTTTAGTTTTTCTACAAAAATGTATAGACCTATTATTTTATTTCACAAATCTTATGAGTTTTTGATAAGGTTATACCTTCTTGGTTATATTTTTTATTCTCTTTTCCTTATTTGTTAAATTATTATTATTATTATCACCGCGTCTTACTACCCGTTCGGGTTATACACACTTACGCTAACGTGTAATGGTAGGGTGACTGTGAGATGAAATGAAGGACCTACAGTTTAACGTGTAATCCGAACCACGGTGGAGGCCTGGCATTCCCCACATTCACAAGATGTCTATGTCAGAGGTGAAGGAAGGGTTTGGTAATAAGATAAATCTGTACCGGGATCGAGGATTGAACCCCGGCCACCAGCATAGAAGTCTGACACTTTACCCCTATACCACCAGGTCACTTTGATTTGTTAAAGATTTAGTCTTCTATGGTGACATGTGTCGGTGATGTTATACCATCTTCAGGCCTTATTTTTAATAAATATGATTTATTTTAATCCATACTATCTGAAATTTTGTGAACTCTCGAGGTGTTATATGGAAGAATCTTTTTTTAAATATTTATTTTAGGATAAAAGCGGGAGAAAGTCTGTGCGGTCTACCATACCATTTATTTAAAAAAATCTTTTGGTCCATTTTACCAACCAAACATTGAAGAGTAGTATATTTTATAACTCGTTGTGTTGTTACTTTTTAATAGGTAACTTTATCGGGGCAAATATCTATATAACTCTATTAAAGCACAGATCGAAATTAATTTGTCAATAGGAATTTGAACGGTGTTCAAAGGCATCCAATGGCTATTCTGTGTTCGCTAATTGCTCAAACATGTTTGAAAGGACCCACCAACAAAGCCTGTCTTTATCCTTATCCGGATCATTGTCTATCCCTCTCTTACGCCTTTGGAACATAACAGCTAACTTTCTGCTCGTAGTGTACATAGTACGCTACGTTGTAGGTATATCTCGCTTTCAACTTTAGTAACCTTTGTGTGCGGTGTTTGGGTGGACCGCAGATCATAAGAACCATTAGAGGTAGTAGCTGTAGTAGTTCTATCCTGAATAGTAAACCTTCAATCAAAAAGGCAAAGTCAATATTTTGACAATGGATACCAATTATAACGGATTTCAATCGCTGTTAGTCGGATAAATCACAATCGTTTTTTTTTAAATCTACCGTATACATTATAAAATGACATGAAAAATCCATAAAATATGCTAATGGTCAGTTCTAGTACGTGAGCCATATTACTAAAATCAACAATGGAAAATACCCGCTCGGGTAGTCTAATGATTTTCACTCTCGCAATAGAAGGATCTACCTATGACCGGAATAACGAGAGTCAAATCCCGGTCTAGTAAACTGAGGGTCGTTTTTGCTAATTGTTTTTATTCTGTCCCTCCACGCAAATGTGGGTGCACTTAATCTAAATTAACCCTATCACATCCCTACTAATACATTAGTGTAAATGGTACATAAACTTTTAAATCGGATGGGTAGTAAGACGCATATGAACTAATTACACTAATCGGTTAGGGATTGGGAAATTTGATTTAGAAGAAATGTCCACACATTTTCGTGGATGGAGAGTGGAAAGCTATTTAGGAAAAACCACCCTCAGTACACCCAACCGAGATTCGAACTTTGATCTTACAGTCATCGGTAGTCTAGAATATTGCGAGAGTGACGCTTTAAACCATGTGGACACCGGAGCAGGTGGGATGATAAGTGACTCAGCTATTGGGTTCATTTCCAAGGCTCTTATTCTCTAATAAAAACTGAAGTTTCATGGCATAACAATTTACTTGTGGCTTTCGAAAACAATGGTTCGTATTAGAAAAGTTCCAAAATAAGCCTTCAGCGGAATTATACTACAAACGTCAACGATGTACAGCCCCTTAGATCCTGAAATTTGACAATCTTACCTTGATGAATTACTCTATGACCTCATCTTATAAGCTATACCAGAGTTTAAAGAGTCAAGGTAAGCTTTTTATATTGCAGGGTAAAACTGAATCTAAAATAATCCTTAAGCTATGCTCATGAAAAACTTCATAATAAACTTCAATTAAGTGAAAAATGACAACCTGAACACGAGAATTGAACCCGAAACCTTTGACTTTGAGCACCACTGATCCATGCTGGTTCGTTTAGTGTCCAAGACTATATTTCCCTACTTGTTGGTGTATTTTATTATTATTATAATTATCACCGCGTCTTACTACCCGTTCGGGTTATACGCACTTATCTAATGTGAAATGGTAGGGTGATTGTGAGATGAAATGGAGGACCTACAGTTTAACGTGGAATCTGAACCACGCTGGAGGCCTGGCATTCCCCGCATTCACAAGATGTCTTGTCAGAGGTGAAAGAAGGGTTTGGCAATCTGATAAATCTGTGCCAGGACCGAGGATTGAACCCCGGACCCTCAGCACAGAAATCCGATACCTTACCCCAAGACCGTCAGGTCACCTTTTTTGGTGTATTGACTCTAATAAATGTTGTCTTAATAAACAGTGGAAGATTTTAGTCACAAACAATTTCCTTAGCAATAACTTTCCTTCTTCAAATTTCCGCTCATCATGACGCTACCATATTTTTAATAAATATCAAAGAATTTTCATAAGCTCTCTTCACTTTCACGGTCTTATTATGTTTGTGTTTACAAAAATCCAGTAAAATGTATTTCACTCAGTTTTCGCTTTATCTCGGATTTCTTGCTGTTTTTCGCTGCTATTCCACCACTTTAACTGTCATCTTAACATGAAATGAGTTTCTAGAGATTATTCAAATTGCCTTCCCTCTCTTATTTTAGGGATTATGTTTGCTGCAAACACTTGTTTTTGCCATAGGTCTACTTAAATCTCGAGAATATTAGACTTTAAGGTGGAATAAGAAGGAACGCGAATGTAAGTCCGTATTTTTTGCAGATTTTATGACTAAAACACATTTTTGTTCAAAATAAATAAAATGTTACTATTACCAAAACAAACTCTTTGGTGTAAGCCTGCAATCGAGCCATACCAACCGTCTGTTGGCGAAGATAGTGCCAAATTTTGCAGATAGAGGATGTCATGTGGTTAGCACAACGAACCCTTCGGACGTTATGCTCAGTTTTTTTAGACCATATCCACTACTTTTTTATTCGAGTAGCTCCTAAATATTTTCCTCACTTGGCTGAGTCTACGCCGTTTCTGAGCCACAGCTTCAAAGAAAAATCTGTAAGCACCGTGGATCAATCCCAGACCTCTGTATCTGTACCCAGAAACTTTGGTCCCTACCACAGAGGTGGTAAAGTGTTGCTGTTGTAGACATATTTAGTTTAATATTATAAATATATTATTCTGAACAGTACTTAAATATTTTCAATGGACATAGCGGCATTAGATAAAATACTTTTTTTTAATGGAGAAAGTTCTGGTTGAATTCCACGATTTCCATGACAGGTGTTCAGGAACTTATTTGGTTATTATATTAAATGGGAACCTCTTAATTAGCCACCCAATCTATCAATATTATCGATTTGTATTTCTCTCAAAGTCGGCAAACAAGTATTTCAGAATGTGATTTTGAAAACATATAGGCCTACCACACCCATATATTGCAGTGAAGCTAGTTGATACATATAAAGAGTACAGAGAGGAAATAAGGAAATTATATTTTTAACTCAAATCGTGATAGTGCTGCCATCTATTATACAATCATGAGTCCTTTCCAACGCACTTTATATAAATTTTGCTTCAAATAGTTATCTGTCAAATTTGAATTATTTTTTTAGTAGAAGTACTTGCTGGGGCCCTTATGTGGTCTACGATATGAAATATGTTGTCCTGATATGACATTATAAATCCAATTTATTGAGATGACAATATTTACGTATTTAAATAATAATTTAACAGTTAATTTTGCAAAGAAAAGGTTTTTTTTAGTACCACGTCTTTCTACACGTTCGGATTATGCACAAATTACGCTAATGATTTTAGGGATTAGGGTGGTTATACTTATAGGAGGTGTAACCGCATCTGCTTGTGGGTAGAACAGAAAACCATTTTGTGGAAAACCCTCAGTACACCCGAATGAGCGAATGAGATTCGAACATAAATATCCCCGTCATTGGCAATCTAGTCTACTACGATAGTAGTGCTTTAAACAACGTGGCCACCGAAGTGGGTACTCCATAGCAAAAACGTGCACGGTAGCCTTGTTATTATTATTAGTATTATTATTATTAAAAAACGCGTCTTACTACCCGCTCTGGTTATACGCACTTACGCTAACGTGTAATGGCAGGGTGATTGTGAGATGAAATGGAGGACCTACAGTTTAACGTGGGATCCGAACCACGGTGGAGGGCTGGCATTCCATACATTCACAAATTGTGATTAATACACGTCTTGGCAGAGGTGAAGTAAGGGTTTGGCAATCAGATAAATCTGTGCCAGGACCTAGGATTGAACCCCGGACCCACAGAACAAGGTAACCTAGTTACATTTCAGGAAAAACTGAGTGTGCATTCTGTTAAATCAGGTACAAGTAGTATAGACACACAAATAGCACCTTTAATTGGAAACATTGGATAAACATTGACAAGCTCCTGCGTTTTACAGTTTCTAATATCCTATGTCATTGATTGTACTCTACTAAGATAGAAGTTTCCTTTTAGGAGAATAGGACCAAACCTGTAAGGACAGTATTATCAGAAAAAGAATGTGATTACTAATGGTATTTATTTTTTGTCAAAACAACTTTTCTAGGACTCATCGGACACGAATGGGGCAAGTTATAATCTCATCACGAGACCTTTTAAAGTCTCCCCCCATTTCCCTGGGCATAATAAGATAGAGTGAGCCACGCTAACCACATGGGTGCACCCGTATTTGTCACAGGATTCAGCGACCCGTACTGCATGCTGGGTATCCAACCGGGGAACATCGCCCCACCATCACCTCAGCCGACGTCCCAGCGAGAGACGCCTCCGGGGTCGCCCAGGAACCCGGCCAACAGCAGGACCCTGTCTGATAGCGGCGTCGAGACGGACGCCTCTTCCAAACACGAATCACCGCATGAGAAGCTGCGCAAGCATCACAGGTATATCCCCAATAGAAGTTCCTCAAGCACCACAGGTATGTCTCCACTAGAAGCTGTGCAAGCATCACAGGTATGTCGCCTCTAGGAGCTTCTCAAGCACCACAGTATGTCTCCACTAGAAGCTTCTCAAGAATCACAGTATGTCCCCACCAGAAGCTTCTCAAGCACCACAGGTATGTCCCCACTAGAAGCTTCTCAAGCACCACAAGTATGTCCCCACTAGAAGCTTCTCAAGCACCACAGGTATGTCCCCACTAGAAGCTTCTCAAGCACCACAGGTATGTCCCCACTAGAAGCTTCTCAAGCACCACAGGTAAATCCCCACTAGAAGCTTCTCAAGCACCACAGTTATGTCCCCACTAGAAGCTTCTCAAGCACCACAGGTATGTCCCCATTAGAAACTTCTCAAGCATCACAGGTATGTTCCCACTAGAATCTTCTCAAGCATCACAGGTAAATCCCCACTAGAAGCTTCTCAAGCACCACAGTTATGTCCCCACTAGAAGCTTCTCAAGCACCACAGGTATGTCCCCATTAGAAACTTCTCAAGCATAACAGGTATGTTCCCACTAGAATCTTCTCAAGCATCACAGGTAAATCCCCACTAGAAGCTTCTCAAGCACCACTGTTATGTCCCCACTAGAAGCTTCTCAAGCACCACAAGTATGTCCCCACTAGAAACTTCTCATGCACCACAGTTATGTCCCCACTAGAAGCTTCTAAAGCACCACAGTTATGTCCCCACTAGAAGCTTCTCAAGCACTACAACATGTATCCACTAGAAGCTTCTCAAGCATCACGGGTATGTCTCCAATAGAAGCTTTTCAAGCATCACAGGTATGCCTACACTAGAAGCTTCTCAAGCATCACAGGTATGTCCACACTAGAAACTTCTCAATCATCACAGGTATGTCCCCACTAGAAGCTTCTCAAGCACCACAGGTATGTCACCACTAGAAACGTCTCAAGCACCACAGGTATGTCCCCACTAGATGCTTCTCAAGCACCACAAGTATGTCCACACAAATTGCATCGACCTTACAGTAAGCTTGGCAAACCTCTCAAGTTCTTTAGTGTTACCATGACAAAGACTATAACTTCACAGCTACCTTTGATCCATGTTAATTTATCAGATATAACATCTTAAAAACACAAACTATAGTTCTAAACTATATATCTGTCACTTTTTCCGCCAAGTTCATCAGTACTACCACTGTTATGACACAAAACATGATAATTTGTTTGTCAGTTTCCGCTTGAGCTTCAAACGCAAGGAACACAGCTCGTATGGTCGAGATAGAAGGGAACACAGAGATAGTATATCCACGGCCGTTCCCGCCAAATTCATCAGGGCTACCACCGTTAAGCCGCAAACTCTCAACCCACGCTGGAATGAGAAATTCAGATTGTAAGTCTGGACTGCGTTCTGTTCTGTGTCTGAGGGCTTAAAAATGTATCTTTGCAGTTCATTAAAGTTGAATTCTTTTAAATGAATATTTTTTAGATGTTAATTTACATTTAAACATATTCATATATATATATATATATATATACTTTTTCGCTATTGTTTTTGTTATATATAACAAAAACAATATTTATTGAACAGAATAAAATGAAGAAAAAAAACCTTGAAGAGGGTCTGGGAGGAAATATATATTTTGCCATTTTTATCTCTTAACTCGGTTATTGATGATTCTCAAAGTTGTTAATCGCAAATTGTAGCCAAACACAAATACACAATTTTTTTAGAAATTAACAAAAAAAAAGTAAATATTTCATAGTGATAAAGGGGCCTCCAGCTAATTTATGGGTGCCCATATATATATATACATGTGTGTGTGTTTATATATGTGTGTACACACATGGGCGGATTTTATCCCTCTGCAACACATACTTTTTCGCTATTGTTTTTGTTATATATATTGTATATTGTATATATATTTTGTTTTATATATATATATAACAAAAACAATATATATATAACAAAAACAATAGCGAAAAAGGATGTGTTGCAGAGGGATAAAATCCACCCATGTGTGTACACACATATATAAACACACACATGTATATATATATATATGGGCACCCATAAATTAGCTGGAGGCCCCTTTATCACTATGAAATATTTACTTTTTTTTTTAAAGTTAAGAGATAAAAATGGCAAAATATATATTTCCTCCCAGACCCTCTTCAAGGTTTTTTTTCTTCATTTTATTCTGTTCAATAAACTTGTGAAAAATATGTTTCTTTCAATGGGTTCTGGTTACAAAAAAAAATGTTTTTTATTAATTTTCAATTTTTTTATTTTTCAAAAATTGATTCTTGAATCCCATAAAATTAATTAGTTCAGAATTATGTACAGATGCCTTAAAATTTCCTCACAAAAGATTAAATTCCTGAAATTTTCTCTCGAGGAGGAGGGGGGTGCCACATCCCTGAGAGACCAGACTCAAATTCCACCGCCCCCATATGTAAAACCCACATGGGTGTCTTTGTGTATGTGTGTGTATATTTAAACTTCACTTTAACCAACTAAAATATTTTCTTATTGTTAGGAGTGTGTGAAGTTTCAAAATGTCAAAGTCCAAGCCTAAATTTCCTTTACTTATTTGTCAATACCAACTATAGTGTTCGCATTTTCGAAACATTTTGAAAGAATAAAAAAAAGCTTTGATGGAAATCATGGTGAAAAATATCTCACCAAATATGACATGCTTAAAAATATCAATTTGTTAATAGTTATTAAACAGTATTTTATTACCGATTAGTGATTACATAACATCTATAACATAAGCATAAATAAATTAAAACATGTCATCGTAAAATAATATAGTATTTTTACTTTCTCGCTATCTTACAGGTAGAGAAAGTATTGTGATCGTAAAAAAAATCTAACTCAAGATTTTGATTAATCTTGACGTTTCATGAACCACCTAATCCAAAAAGGTTGTTTCTGACTTTACTTCTGTCTGTACCTCCAACTAGAGCCTAAACTATTTTACCGATCAGGCTAAAACTTGGTATCTAGGGTTTTCATAGGGTTGCCCCAAGGGTTTTTTGGAATTGTATATCCAACCCTAAAATTAAGGGTAGTTTACTGAAGGGAAAAAAGAGAAAAAGTCGATTTTCTCAAAATAGACTCTAATGAGTTTGATTAAATTTCATTTCTAAACATTTATAAATATTCCAAACAAAATGGTTTCTCTCAATATTTCGGCAAAATGATTTTAAGGGCTCCGGTCTGATGCGTAAATTATATTTTTTAAATATTTTCTCCTAAACTATTTGAGATATGAAATTACTTATCGTTACAAATATGCAGGTATCTTTATAATACAAATATTTTTTAAGACGCATATTTTTATAAAACCAATAACTTTCAAGCTATACGTAAATATATATATTTTTTTAACTTTTCTAACACAAAAGGTAAAAGTTTTGCGACCGCAAAAGAAAATCTAACCTGAAATGTTAATGGANCCCCCAACCCTAAAAAGTTGTTTTGCAATGAAGTCTGTCTGTGTGTCTGTTTAAACCTAAAATTAAGAGTAGTTTAAGAAAGTGCGAAAAGAGAAAAAATCGATTTTCTCAAAATCAACTCTAATGATTTAGATTAAAATTCGTATCTAGGTGTTGATTAAGATTATAGATAAACTGGCTATTTTCATTTTACCATGAAAATGAATTTTGGGGTACTTAACAGAAGCAGAAACTTCCGTATCTCCGAAACTATTTGAGACACTAAATAACTTTTAATTGCAAAATTGTAGTACTATTAAAGATAAAGAACTTTTATATGAAATATATTTTTATAAATCCAATAGTTTCTGAGATATTGGCAAATATACTAATAAAATTTTGTGAGCTTTAATTGTAAAAAGATACTACCTAATTTTCAACATAATAATTCTCCAATGTCATAGAGTAATTAAATATAAGTAAGTCTCTAAAGGTTTATGTTGTTTTTTCCTTAAACGTCTTAGGGAAAATATTTGTACAACATTGATCTATATCCACTTTAGACTCAATAGTCAATATTTACATGTTTTATTGGTTGAAATTTATAAATGAGGAATTTAATAGCAATTCGATGGCATGAAGATTTGCAACACCTAGTAAAATGTCGTATAAATTTTAACCGGAAGATAAAATGTTAATAAAAGTTTTGACCCTTGTGGACCCAACATTGATCTTTTTTTATCGGTCCAAACATACAAATGAGGATATTAATTCTTTAAAAATAAAATTATAAAATTTAAAACCTGGACTAAAAAAATGTGTTACATAAGTATAGTGCTTTTATGCTTCGGTTTGCTAGTGTATATTGTTATTTAGTTTCACATATATTACGAGTTTTGAGTAAATATCTTCATTTTCAAACAATAAAGCGATAAAGTCCGCGCGGAGTTCCGTACCATTTATTTTTATCATTGCTAAACGTTTTTATTTACCTAGATGGACTTATATTAACCGCCTCTGTGATCTACTGGTCAGAGTTCCTGGCTACAGATCCAGAGATTCCGCGTTCGATCTCCGGCACTTCCACATTTTATGTGAAACATTGGGTCTGGAACGGGGCCTACTCAGCCTCATGAGGTCAAATGAGGAGTTATTTGAAAAAAAGTTGTGTTTCCGGTCTATAAAAATGAGATTAGCGACCGCAGGGCTCGTTGTACTGGCCATATGAGACCCTCTTTTAGCAAAAGTTGGCACTAGCTCCACCAACAAATGGTGGCCGCTTGGTTGCTATAGTTCTATTACGGGCTAACGCTATGGAGTTGAATATGCGCCTGGTTGATATTTTTATTATTATTATTATTATTATTATTATTATTATTATTATTGGATAGTTTAGGGGTTAGAGCATTGGCGTATTAAGCTAAATATCCCGGGTTCAACACCATGTCCACGTGTCTTTTTCAATTTAGAGAATATAAAATGTAGTGTTATGTTACAACCACAAAAAGTTTATCTTTAATTTAGACTTTTCTTCAGATGTTTAAAGATTCGCTTTGACTTTGCTTCACATTTGAAAAGTGACCTTCACACACCACTAGTTACTAAATCATATATCTATAAAATACATTAAATAATTTCGAGAAGGTAAGTAGAGCCAAAATGTTATTTAAATTTGTTCTATTTTAAATGTATACTTGCCCAATCCAGTGGACGAATGGTCTAAGGCGTCATTCTCGTATTAGACTGACTTTGTAATAACGGGTAGATCAGGGTTCGAATCTCGGTCGGATCTACTGAGGGTGGTTTTCCTATATATTTTCCCACTCCCCTTCCCCGCAAATGTAGGTGAATTACCTCTAAAAAAATTCCTTCTGTATTCCTACTTTATTAGAATGATTGTAATGCATGTGTATAACCTGAACCGATTACAAGATGAAATAAAACATATACTTGAATTTTCAATTTAGGGGTATAAAATCTTGGTTTATTTATAGCGCTACATCTTACTATCCGTTCGGATTATAAGTTTATGTATTAATTAGGATAATGGTTTAGGAATTAGGCAGATTATATTAATAGAAATTCTGACTGGAGGATAATGGAAAACAATTTTGGAGAAACCACTCTCAGTACACCCGGCCAGGATTCGAACCTTGATCTATTCGTCCTTGGCAGTCTAGTAGTTAGTCTAATAGGATAGTGTATCGTTAGACTACGTGGTCACCGAAATGGTTAATACCATGTTGTTAAGTTAAAAATAAATATTTAATTTGATTTATAATATATATAGTACTTAAACGATCGATTATCCCATTTTCTCCTAGAAACCTCTGTTTATAATCACGACAAAGTAAAATATTTAGGCTATATATCATACGAAACAAAATTAGGCAAGATAATATTGATTCCGACTTCACATTGACTGTGGTTTGAGTAATGAATAGCCCTTGTTTAGTGTTTAGCTACTGTAGAAATAGATATTCAATAAAACATATCTTTTTACCGTGGCCAAAATTGCTTTCCTAAATTTAGCTTTGTTTCGAGAGATAATTGAACGCATTTGGAAAATTATTTGGATAGCTAATAGTGGTTATTCGTCAATCAAAATGCTCATAGTTATTAGAATTTGTATGTCAAATTATATTGATAATTAATTTCTAATATGGTTACTGTTTTATAATTATTATTTAATTATGCTATGAGGATTGAAAAAAAATTGAATTCAATTAAACGAGATATTTTCCCAAGTGGGTTTTTTCTTCATTACAACCAATACAAATCATATATTCATTTTTCACTTAATCGAATATGGTTCTATTATTTGAACTATTTTTTGGTGATAAACATTTATATATCTGTTAATGGAACATTTTAATTGCATATTCATATTATATTGAAGCTTTATTTGATTCGTGTTATTTAATATACGCTATGAAATAAAGATTCAGTGAAAAGTGTTGGTTGCATTAAAATTATTTAAATTATTGGTTAAACCGTAAATAGAACGCTCGATAAAAAAAACATATATTTAAAACACTAAGCTATTTTACTAGTTTACGAAACAACTAAAGACTTTTGACTAAAAACAAATTGAAGTATATAGAGTAATTCAGATATCCGGGTAAGATTTTATGCAAGTTGTAGGATGTTACAAGACAAGTATTTCCACGCAATCCACTTGGGGTTAGCGACACCAAAATACGGTGGTATTGCGTGATGTCAAAGTTGGCTCTGTAGACACCTTGAGCAGGGCTATTCAATCATTTATCCAAGCGAGCCATTCCAAAAAATCATAATATTTGGCAAGCCAGACATTTAATTCAGTCTGGCAGTAATTTGGAACGTTATTAGATTATACTTTTGTAGTTTAAAAGGCGAGGGGGGGGGGGCGGGGAANGGGGGGGGGGGCGGGGAAGCAGTCAAACTTTATTTGATATTATATATAATATCTATATATTTCAGTGAACTTTAAAAAATGTAAATGTTAGGATAAGGTTAGGCCTAGTAAATATGAAAAAGTATATCATGTAAAACTCAATTAAATATAAATAATCATTACTAAAATACAAACCAATAATGGTGAAAATGCAATAAGACTAATTACAAGCAAAGCACTCCGCTATTACTATAAATAGCGCACGAATGATAAGCCAGGCAAATATCAACTGGCGAGACATCGGCTGCTGTTGTGTGGAGGGGAAAAGATGTGAGAGTCCCTCTCAGCCACCCTGCCCTTCAGCCACCTGTATTGCTCAAGGTCAAAAGCAAGAATAAGTTATATAGCTCAGCCGTTAAGTGGTGGCTCTTATAGGGGGTGATACCGGGTCTATAGTGGGGGACGCACGCCACTGGAGTGTAAGCTCACACTCCCTTGTAAACACATGATGTTGGTGACGCCAAGGACCGAGTAGTACTGGGCTTGCAGCTTCTCCCACCACTGATAAACCAGTACTACAGTAGGGTTGGACTTTTCAATCCGTGGGCCAATCTGCGGTGCTTGGGCAGCTGGATGTGGCCCGTGGGCCGCCAATTGAATAGCTCTAACCTAGAAAATAGGCAATTCATCAATCTTCATAACATAACAAACAGAGTGTGGTGTAAATTATGACTAGTAGCATGTATTGAATTGACAGACAACAGGTATCTGAAAGAAGTGCTGGCTACGCTGGTGCCATCGTGTGAGTCGGTTGAGTAGGGAGGGTGGCGGAGATAGGGATGTTCGATTCGTGGGCTTTGAATCGATTCTCTAGATCGATCTAGATCAAAAGGCGTAGTATCGCTGAGATCCCTGTGTTGGGCTGTGTGGCGTGCTGCGTGTGTTGCCTATCCTTTAGGTTCATAGAGCGCCATTTTTAACGTCTCGTAGCGCCGTAATTTGGCATCGCAGACCTCAAGTTCATTACGGGGCGACACTTGTCTTGTCATCCCTTACAGCTTGTATAGTATTTTAACTGGAGATTTGAATAATCCCGTATGGTATTTATAAAGATAAAAGTGTGATAATCTATTTACAAGCCAATTTTTTTTAAGATGCATGAACTTTTTTTTAAACTCGTTTTTAAGCTGTAATTCAGAATATTACTGTTTAGAATAAAAGTATTATAACTATGGAAGATCTAATACCCATCTTATTAAATTTGTGTAAATAAAAAATAACGTTTAGATTAGAATTTATGAAAACTAGACTGAATAATGAAACAAAATAAATCCTTTTTATGTTATTAGAAATTAAATGTAATAAAAACAACCTGTTCAACTGACAAAGGATAACATTATCTTTAATGTTAATATTTTAAGTTTGAATGGCAATGTTGAGATGGCTTACTCAGGTACAAAAGTGGGTCCATTGTCAATATAAGTCAAGGCATTGCATTTGAGGTAAGTATTTATATTGTAGGGAAACATGTGAAGACACTTCAGATTCGGTGCTTACACATAAAGTTGTAACCGATATTATTATTATTATTATTAGCACCGCGTCTTACTACCCGTTCGGGTTACACGCACTTACGCTAATGTGTAATGGTAGGGTGATTGTGAGATGAAATGGAGGACCTACCGTTTAACGTGGAATCCGAACCACGGGGGAGGCCTGGCATTCCCCACATTCACAAGATGTCTTGTCAGAGGTGAAGTAAGGGTTTGGTAATCAGATAAATCGGTGCCGGGACCGAGGATTGAACCCCAGCTGCCAGCATAGAAGTCTGACACCTTACCCCTAGACCGCCAGGTCACCGTAACCGATATTGATGCACTCATTGTTTAAGCATCCATACAAATCTATATTTTTATGAAAATATAATCTTGTTATTGGTATTACATAAACTACACCTAAAATAAATTAATTATAAATTTTGTTTTCTCCACAGTGACATTGATGATGTTGGCAGTGATATTCTTCATTTAGATATATGGTAAGTAAACTAACTTAAGTTTCTATCAAAGGATCTTTGCTTAAAACCAATCAACGTGCATGGAAGAGAACGCGGGCTAAAAGTCAATCTCGTCTGATTGGGTTTTCCACGGTCGGGGAGGTATTGGTTCAAAACTATATTGGCTGTACTGAGGGCGTATATTTTCTAAACGATTTCTCATTTTCCTTTTCCGTGAAGTTAAGGTATAGTTTCTTTAGAGTATATCTTATATATCCGTACCATATTATTGTATCTAAATTCTTACATGCCAGAAAGATTATATATAT